>QFDT01001095.1:0-21963 GCA_003315915.1 Macrolepiota dolichaula
TGGCTCGGTGCCATGGCCATGGGTAAGTAAACCATACCCTAACCACGCAGCCTCGCTTATTCGGTATCTATTCTAGGTACCATACTCCTCGTAATGGTCTTCCTGCTCCCAGACACGCTATTTCAACGCCCTCATCAAGACGTCACTCTCGATGCGTGTCCTGAACACGACATTGACACAAAGGTTACTGTTACGCAACCACATCAACCTCCGCACATGCAGCTATCTGTGTACCTACGCTCTCTGTACCTGGTAGATCGGGAAAGAATGCCTAGTCGTAGTGTATTTGTGCAGGATATCCTGCGTCCATTCAGAATGCTCAAGTATCCTTCAGTGCTTCTACCTGGACTTTACAGGTGAGTACACCCCTTCATCTTTATGGGAAGTGCTAACAATTGCTCTGAGTTCTGTGATTGTATCCTTTGGTTTCTTGGGACCATTGATCATTGCCCCCGCCCAGTTCACCGAGATCTATCATTTCAATTCTTTACAAAACGGGTGAGTGCTGGGCTTCCTTAACATTCCTACGATACACTTATATCTTGCCAGTCTTGCGACAGGCCTAAGTCTTATAATTGGAACGTATGTAACATACCTATATTGAAGGAGCGCGTGCCCCAACGTCATCGTGGTTAGAACCATCGGAGAATTGTGTTCGGGACCATTTACTGATTTCCTCGTCAAACGTGCTCGAAGGAGAGCCTCCAGCGGCGGAAGGCCAGCTAAGCCTGAGGTTAGGCTACAAGGGCTTTGGCCTGCGGCCGCCATTGTGCCTCTGGGACTACTTTTGTGAGTAGCTCGCATCCCCTATACTTCAACATCGTCCCATCTCTGAAATTCCCTAGGTGTATGTCTTAGAAGTCGCGATATATAGAGCGGTTTTCTGAAGATTTTTTTCCAAGATGGGTTCACAATTCGCTTTGTGGATGCCTTTATTGCGCCTTGTATTGCTATCGGTGGGTCGCTCACACCTAATCAGTAATTGAATATTGATCTCAACATCCAGCCGTCACTTCGATTGGAGGTACCTTCAACTGTCTTCTTATATGGATGATATTTGAACTTCTATGCAGTCCAAATCGTCATATCCGTCTGCTTGACGTATACATGCAGCGACTGTTACCCATCGCATAGCAGCGGCCTTAGTCAATGCTTTGGGTGAGAGATCCGCTATTTTTTCCCGGAAGACAACCAACACTCATTGGCCTCATCACTAGTTTCATTAGAAGCATGTTCACATTGGCGCTTACATTCTTTGAGTGCGCAACTTCGCCCACCCTGGTATAAATTCTAACGGTTTTTGTTTGTTGTCAGGGTACCAATGGGGCAGCGTGTGAGGTTGTTTTACTATGGTCCATGCTGATGCTAAAAAAAGATCAGATCGGATACCACTGGACTTTCACCATTTTTGCCATCATATGGTATGTCCGCTTTCAAACCTGCTGGTCCATTCTCGACCCCTCAATACTGGTGTCTTCAGTGTCTTACTCTTCCTGCCTGTTGTTGCGTTGATGATCAAGGGCGCTGAATGGAGGGAGAAGATGGGCACGCCCGATGACTGACGAGCATTTTTGTAAATGATTGAATGATTGAATGATTCTCATTGCGAGGTTATTTTTCGGCTGAGTATGTAACAGGGGGATCAACGTTGCCTCTCTCTTACGGACAAGGGTTCAACTAATCATGTAAGGTTTAGATGGAGACTAGGATGTCTATGTTGAGCTGCGAAATGTGTCGCTACTTCTTAGTTTCCTCTAAACAATTTTACGGACGCACCACTTACATCTTCCACGAAGAGAGTACCCGGTACTCTCAAGTCTCCAGCTCCATTCCACGGTATTTTCGAAGATAGTGAACCATACTCGACCTTGAAGGGAGGCGCCCTCTGAACGGTTGGGATTTGGTTCCAGTAATTGAGCGATGAAGAAAGTGAGAAAGTAAGGTGATTTTGCTCCTTATCATTCTGTTCTGGAGATTAACACGACTACAAGCGGGATTTGGCGCTGCTAGGTGGAAACGTGGCTCACATATGTGACACCACTTCACTACCAACTATCTACGATTGTTTTCTGCACGCCTCAGCGCGCGGCGAGCTTCGGGGGCCAAGGATTATGGATAGGCCCGCAGTAGTTTATCGCTTGGTGGGTCCTGTGTTTGCGTGGTCGGTGTTGGCGTTGGAGGAAGTCCATGGGAAGGATGAGAGCGGTGTGTATGTGCAAGTGTTTTTGCATACTACAACGGTTAGGAAAGGGCAGCTGCCTTGAGGGTGGTGAGCGCTCATTGATTAATGCGTCTGTCACGTTGCCAAGGACGTGCACAGTTGTCATGAGTTGATATTCCATCAAAAGAGCAGGCAAGAGCAGTTTCTATATTGTTTCTTGGCTCTGGTCAACGTTCTAAAGCCAAAGGCATCGTTACAGCTGACCAATACGATTCGATAGCGACTTAGTACATGCTATAAGGACAAAAAGAGACACAAGAGGATACTCAGAAATCGTCGAAAGCGGTTCCATCCATGCGAACTCCCATGGTTTGTTTGATATCCATCCCAATTAATTTCATGTTTCTCATCTGATTTGTAACTGTCAGATACTGGCGAGGACTTTCGTATTGATCACATACCTGATTTCGCTCGTTCTGGACTTTTCTCAGTTCTTCCAGTTGGTCGCGAGACATATAAGATTCTCGTTCCGCGGCTTTCTTCTTGCGCGAACCAGTAAGAGCGCGCATGTCGGCTTCTGGATCGTAAGTATCCTCGGCAGGAGGAAGATATTCTCCTTGACGGAGAGCATCCATGCGTCGTTCATATTTCACCATATCATAGAACTTCTCATGGGGAAGGGTTGCTTGAATGGATGGATGAGTACCGAATTTGAACGAGAAGACAGATTGCATGATGTACCTGTGTTGTAGTCCTCGACGAAATGAGCGAATTCCTTCCTCTCTTGGTCTTTCGAGAGCGTTTCGGGGTTAACTTTTCGCTCCTCTACAAGCCAAGAATGAAACTCTGCTCCCTTAGTGAAGAGACTAATTCGATCAACGCCATGGTATCGCACTTGCGAAGGATTGCTTACTCGACTTCTGTGATGACACCGTATTTGCCCCAATGTGAAGAGCCGCCTTTCTTCTGCGTCCCACAAGTCAGTAATTGTGGAATACGAGAGAATGGCATTGAATACCTTGTCTTTCTTTTCCTTCTTTTCCTTCTTTCGTTCCTTTCTTCTCTCTCTACTTTCTTTTCGTTTGTGTTTTTTCTCCTTCCTGCGTCGTCTTCGGTCGTCTTCTGAATCAGAACTACCTGACGAGGTTGAGCGCGACCTTCTCCTCTTTCGCTTCTCTTTTCGATCTCGCGAGCGTGAGCGACCCCACGAATGTGACCGGGAACGAGAGTCATGTCGCCGCTGGTGTCGAGGAGACCGTGAGCGAGACCGTGATTTTCTGTGATGTTCTCGGTCTCCCGCCCTCGACCTCGACCTGGGATGTTTATCTCGCCTGTCTCGTTCTTCGACTCTCCGGCCCCTATCTTGAGCCTTGTCTCGTCGTGGGCTGCGACTCCTGCTCCTGTTGGAACTACGATCATGGTGTTGCCTAGAAGCTTGAGGCTCACGCTTTGGCGACCTCGATTTCGAGAGAGGAGACATGGTGGCAAGAGCTAGGTAATTGCTGGCTGGCCACTGTGGAGGCATGATGACGCAGTGTCGTAACGAATGTCACATAGGTTTTCCCTTCTTCACTTAACAAATCCTTCTTAGCTCAGTTGGTAGAGCGCGTCACTAGTAATGACGAGGTCAGTCGTTCGAGTCGGCTAGAAGGAATTTTTATTTGTTGCGCCCGCTTGTCTCAACCTGTGTCGGGCTGTTCGCCAACTAGAAGAACAATCAATGCAGATTGAGATGATAGCAAATAGAGCGATTATGGAAAATCACAAAATATGAGTGCTGTAGTCTGGGGTTCCAACCAACACGTGCAGGGCTGTTCGTAACCATAAACATTCCTCTCCTCTCCTCTCCTCTCCTGCCTCCTACCACCATTCCTTCCTCAAGAATGTCTGCCAGACGGCAGGCCTCCACAACGTCTCTCTCACAATTTGCTAGAACAGGTTCGCCCACCGGTCAGCGTGGATCCCTTGACTTCTGCAATTCCTTCTGGGGTTTTAAGGATCAAGGCTATGATGTACTATCCCGGCGGATGAGAGGCGCTATTCACACGACTGAAGAGTTGCGAAACTTTTGGAAAGAGCGGTGAGAATTAGTTGTATAATTCCGATGCAATCATTCAGTCTCATAGCGGCGTTGTCTTTGCTGTTTAGTGCCGCAATTGAAGAAGATTATGCGAAACGATTATCGAAACTTGCAAAAGTTGTCCTCGGCAAGGATGAAGTTGGGTATGTCGTGCAGTCTCTCCACAATGTACCTGGGACACACCCAACGCTATACCCCTCCTACTCCGAGGGAGGGAGACACCAACTTAGTAGGGTGGTTCGTTTGGGGCCACCCACGGCCAATCGCCTATTGTTTCGCCTCACAGCCCTACGTACGGGTGGTGTTACGCGAACGCCGACGTCGCCATCTTATTCATTTCATTATACAAATTCTGACTATCTATTCTACAGTGATTTGCGGCGTTCGCTTGACACTATTAAAGATGAGACTGATAAACAAGCGACATTTCACCTGACGCTCGCGCAGCAACTCCGCACGGAACTCGAAGCGCCCTGCACTGACTTCCAGGCTAAGCAGATGCACCACAAGAAGACCTACCTCGCGAGCATCGAGAAGCAGTGCAAGGCGAAACAGCTTCAGGAAACCCACGTGGATAAGGCGCGAGAGAAGTATGAACAGGACTGCATCAAAATCAACTCCTATACTGCTCAGTCATCCCTCGTTCAAGGCAAGGATTTGGAGAAGATCCAACTAAAATTAGAACGTGCCAAACAAACTGTTCAGTCGAATGAACGCGAGTTCGCCAACTTTACAAGAGTCATCGAGACAACCGTACAGAAGTGGGAACAGGATTGGAAGGCATTTTGTGATGGCTGCCAGGATTTAGAGGAGGCAAGGATCGATTTTATGAAGGACAATATGTGGTCGTACGCAAACCTCGTTTCAACGGTGTGCGTGGCGGACGACGAGGTGCGTTTCAATGTCAATATCGGCGCATATATTCACGCGTTTTTCTAGTCGTGTGAGCGGGTCCGTGTATCCCTGGAACAGATGGAAACCGAGCGCGAAATCGAGAACTTCGTCACTGTTTATGGGAGTGGATCGCAAATCCCCGATCCTCCTGCCTTTGTCAATTACCAGCTTCCCGATGCGATACCCTCTTCCGCCTCACAACCCACATTCCGATATGCCAGCTTCGTTCGCTCCTCCGCCAGAGACGTTCCCCTGCAACTTCACCGCAATAGCACCTACGTTCTCCCTCCCACACAGGATGAAGAGACCGTCAATACTGCCGGCCGTGGTGCTGGTGGAGGAGGCGCCCCCCGCAGGGCAGACACGTTTTCAGAACCTAGCAATCTAACCAGGTTACCAACTCAGCGAAACAGTGTATATGGTGGACAGTTGCAACAGCCCCACGTCAATGGTAGCGGATCTGGTCACTCTCCTTCCCCTCAGAGCCACCAGAACTACAACGGCATGCCTGGCACATCGCAATCATCTGGAGCATCATCCTCTAGTGTTCCTCTACAACGCCGACCTACAAACGCGGCCCCATCTTCTCAACCCCATTCGAGTTACCGCGCACCACCACCTACACACGACCCCCTTGCTGATACCATCGATCCTACTGCTGACACGTACATCAAGGTTGGCAACCATGCTTATAGGGCTGATCCATCAAAGGACCCACAAGTTGCTTCGGGTGCTGGCCCTAGTGGTAGTGGACCAAGTGGCAGGACGAACGGAGTGGTATCGCCCGCTGCGAAACACAACGGGGTTGATCCACTACAAAAGCAACTTGAGGATCTTCAGAACGCAGTCCAGGCCTCTGGGAGCAACAGACGGAATACTACGTATAGAGGACAGGCTCCAAATGTTGGGGCAAGCGGTAGCTCTTCTGCAGGACCCAGCCATTCAAGAGGCGCGGATTCACTTTCCGTTGGCGCATCACTGTCGCTGTCACCTCCTGCGACCTCGCCTTCGCCAGGTGCATCCAGCGGTGGTTCACAGTGTGTTAGGGATTACAGAAATTCGGCTGAGCTCGTCGTGGGCGCTCCACCTCCTGTGGCATCACGACCCGCTTCTCCCAACCCTCCCACTGCGAACTTTATGATACCCAGGAACACAACCGCGCCCCCCGATTCAGAGGTCATGCAGGAGGTATTGGCGGATTATCATCAAAGCCTACCCGGAGAACGGAAAACCATTTCGCGATCAAACAGCCGTAGAGGAAGTTTCGTTTCGCAACATATGCAAAGTCCTGCCTCAGCCGGTCCGAGTGGTACCTACGGACGGGGTCCCTCATTGAGTGTCAGCAGCCAGCACGGACAAGGACTTACAAGACCCCCGAGTGCTGGACACGCAGGGATCGGTGCGCATGGTGGACAGTCAAGGAGTAACAGTCCACAACCACCCTCGAGGGGGCCCAGCCCTGGGCCTAGAGAGACCGTGAATGGCGGCGGTATGGCCGGCCAGCCTGCACAACAGAACCCACCACAACACATGTACCAACATCCACCAACCCCACAGCAGCATTCACAGCCGAGGAGGAATAGCGCATATATTACTCCCCCATCTTCGGCTACACCTGTACGCGCTACGAGCCCAAACCCTGTAGGTATTGCTCTGGATCCGAGCGGGAGAGTATCTCATGACGAGATGGCGCAGAGGTACCAACAACAGGTGCAGCAGAGGGGACAGACGCCTCTAGGCCATCAGCCCCATCAGCAATCATATGGTGGAACTGGCCCATCGCAACAACCGCCAATGCAGCAACAAACACAACAAAGACGGCAGAGTTACCTCGGCGGAGCGGGTGCAAGTGCGCCTTCACCTTCATCGATGGTGGCCCCTGCACAACCTCTTTATTCGCCTGTGACACCTCCGCCCCCACCACCACAGGTGATGAATATGTATCAGGCCCAACCTCCTCCGCCACCACCACCACAACAGGGGATGTATGGACATGGACAGTATGCTCAGCAGACTGCGTATCAGCAACAACAGCAACCGCCCCAGCAACCACCACAGAATGCGTATGCGGCGGTCAATGCGGCTGTTAATGGACATCAGAGGACACCCAGCGGGAATGGGGTGTATTCGTCTGTTCAGGGTCAGAGCTCAGGTTCGTTGGTTGTAAGAGGCGCTGTGGGTCCTGGAGGTGGGACGTATAGAGCTGCGAGTCCGGCGGGTGTGGTTGTTGTGGGGAGGTCACCGAGCCCGCAGCCACCAGCTCAATTACCACCACAGGTTCAGATGCAGATGATGGGGCAGCCGCAAGGACAAGCGCAGGGTCGCTTTGTACAGCAACAGCAACAGCAACAGCAACAACAACAACAGGCTGGGCAGACGGAGAGTGGACAGCCGATAATGTTCTATGGTGCGTTGGCCCTTTCGATTATGTTTTCTGATGCTTTGGTTTTCCGTCTTCTTTTTTTCTTTTTTTACGTTTTCCTTGCACCCTTTGATTCGTCCCTTGACGTCTCTCGTGTCTATGTCTTGGAACACAACTGCAATATCGACCCTGTTGTGATATTTCCCACACTGGAGTTCGCCGCAGTCTACTGCGGTGCACGTCGTTCCGCATATCATGGAGTATGTCTGGAATGTTCAGGGATGATACATTATTGGGAATATTGCACTTGGCGTCCCTATGTTTTCTAAACCTTCCGCGATTCGTCTCGTATCTTTGTGGGCGTTCTTCCCACCACGTCCGTGAGGCAAGGAACATTTTCTGCTCCTTGGTCGGAATACGTTTTACCATTGAGTTCCGGGAAACTGGTGCCCCTGATCAGCGAATACTAACCCATTTTGCCGTATCACACAGTGAAAGCATTGTATGATTACCAAGCGACGATCGAGGAAGAGTTTGACTTCCAAATTGGAGATATCATTGCCGTTACAGCGACGCCAGAGGATGGATGGTGGAGTGGAGAGTTGTTGGATGAGGCAAGGAGGCAGAGGGGACGACACGTATTCCCGAGTAATTTTGTTTGCTTATTTTGAGGCGCTTTGCTTGAAGCGGTAGGTATACCTGCGATACCCGCACCACCCGCAACACGTTTGGAGTGACGAGCGTCGCATCGGGAAATGTCGGTTGTCGGCATTTACGCTCTCGTACTCTATTGGTCTATTGTGTGCATGATTTTATCTGCTGTTGAATTTGCTTATTGTTTTGATTGCATTTACTGTTAGTCTCTCCACCGCTCTTTTGTTTCTGTTGAATTAGTCTCATTTTTCATTTCACGAACTGCACCTGCACCATTTTTCGCTTCCTTGATTATACCATTGCATTATATAGCTTTTTGTTATTTTAGTGCTCACGTTGGTGTGATGACATGACGATTGATTGTTACTCGCAGGAGTTTTCTGTCTTTCTAGCTGCACCGCTATGTCGTATAGGACTGCACTGCTTTGGGTAAATGAATGCTCAACACTTGTGGGAAGCGCTGTTGCCCGAGAAGAGTTATGGAATACGGGATCAAGTGTCCACCGGACCCGCGAACTATTCCTAGCGTGTCGAGCTCGACGGACTCGGCACGTAGGAATTCATTACTCCATAAGTAGCACATGTCCGTGGAGAGAAAGTGCTCGGGATTTGTTGGTTTGGTGGTACCGAACGGTGGCTGAGGGGACTTGTGTCATCGTGTCTGTCGTCCACGACGGCGCTAATGGTGTAGCGTATGGTTGGGACGTGTATTGATCTAGCGCTGTGCCGGGACGACGGTGATAATACATGCTGACGCAAAAATGTGATGCATAACCCAAGTATTGTCTGAAACGATGTGATATGATGGCAGCGTGTGTGTGTGTAGATTAATAGGTTGTAGTCAGGATATGATGAGGTCAAATAACAGGCAGTGTGATTGATTGATTGTACATAGCTTTGTGTGTGAGTTTACTAGACCCAGACTTGGCCTTGGGCTTGCCTTGAGCTTGGACCTGTGGATGAGCTGGTGCCGGCAGAAGGGAACACTAGGAACCCTGATTTTGATTCCATCTATATCGGGATCTGAGGCACCCTGCAACAGGCGTTTACCGCTTTCAATCTCTCTCCATCTCCCAGCTTGTTCGGATATTCTGCTACCGCATCCCATATATATATATAAGCCCTGTCCAGCCTCACTTGTCCTCCATCTTCTTCCCCCCACACCAACAACCATGCGAGCCACCGTCTCAATCTACGAACACCCAGTCCTCTCCGACTCGGATATTTGGTCTTCTGGCCCTGGCACAAAGAGCGGACGTACGTACGTCGTGCTCGGTGTCCTCTCCATCGCTGCCGCTTCGACTATTGCCGCTGTGCAATACACAGGACTCGCCCCGTCCAGGTGGGTCTCGAATTTCTTCCCCACCCTGCGGTCGTAAATCATTGTTACACGGCGCCGTCGCTTCCCGTTCTTCCTTTCACCCTTACCGCCCTCTCCCTTCTCGTCTGGTGTTGAGTGCAGAAGCTGATTGATTTTTTGAGAGTAGTTTGGCTCATTGGATATGACGAGAGTCTCTTCCCTATCAAGTGTAATTGTACCCCACCTCCTGACCATCCTCGCCCCCCGTGTATTATCCTCATCCGCGACCCTTCCAACGCCACAATAACGGTTTCATAACATTGCCCTGCATACTCTTACCCTCAAATGACTGCCTCGGCTTTCTACCCCATCCACGGATACACGAATACTGGACGTCCCCACCGAATCTCCCGTTCTTGTTCCCCTACCTATCACCTGTTCCAATACTTCGGGCAGACTTCCCTCGCTTCTTTAGTCGCATCCGTTTCCCCCGACGATATCATTCCCGCCCACAACCATATCGAAACACATCATATCGATTGTCACCCATCATCCGCCAACGATGTTCCAAAGCTACTTCCGACTCTTCTCTTTTCATATCATCCGGTCCGGGTGTATGGTTGCCTGTCCAAGCGCCCTGGGCAGTGCATATGTCCCCGTGACACTGGATCCGCGACTTGAACCGTGCCGATGAATGTGTACTATTGTGGTCCCTGATGCGGCTGACATGACACGTAGATTGTCTTGTGTTGCTGAGAGAGGAATAGGCTGATGGTCAGGGGTGTGCTATCTTTGGGCTCCCCCGGTCTTCCTCGGAGGTTCTACGGCTTTGGCCCGAATTGGTCTCTTTGCTCGAACGTACTCCCCCGATGTCCGATGAGTTTCCTGCGTTTCCTTGTTTGTTATGCATCTCTTTTTTTGTGTTTTGCTTTTTGATTGTTGTACAGCAGCAAGCTTCTTCTATCTTTTTCCCTTTGTGTACCACTTATCACACATCATCCACGTTATCCATTTGATTCCGGTCCGTATCAGCATCGCATCTTTTCGGCAGGCTTTTTCTTTTCCTCCTTTTTTCCCCTTCCTCTCCATAGTTAGTATTAATAGCACTTTGTGTGTAGTCTCAGTAATCGGTACTGGTACTTGCACTTATTGGCGAATGCAATCTAAATTCACGCTCAAACTTTTGGCGTTTGTGTTACGCGTAAGGTATTTGGGTGACTAGCTTGAGAGAGAGAGCATACGCATACCACTGTGCCCCGTGAGCTTGTCTCCATATCCCGTGTGGGTTAGCGTTGTGGAATTTAGATGACAAAAAAACAGGGTTTGAGTGTTGAGTATTGAGTTTCACCCAACCCAATCCTTGAGGTAATCTCATACGATCAGATCGTAAAAACCAACTTCTCATTCACTTTCGTTCTGTTTTCTCCGTGTTTTTTACATACACAACCCATCCTCGTGTATGTCCGGGGATTATAATGGACATAAGGTGCAGGAAAGAGAGGGGGGGGGGAGGGTCCAGGCATGGTCAAATGCAGGGATGTCCACTTGCGGTTTAGCGGGGAGCATGAAACGTTGTAAGAGTGAAGCTTTGAAGAATGATTCTAACCTCACAAAAACAATCTATTTCGGCTTTAGTTTGCGTCATTCGGTGGTCATGTACCGTTAGGAGGTAGATGTTCTTAACGTAAAGATAAGAGGGTCCGATGTCCACGTCTGAACTGGACACGGATGCTGCAATCTCTTTGACTCTTGACCCACGCTAAAGGGAGGTCAGGCTGGGTCATGTGTATACGCGCGTACCCTAAGTAGTCAAGTTTCGGGTCTTGGTGGGCCAGCGTAGGGGGTTGTGTACAGTGGCGGGTTCTGTGTGGATGTACTTACGTGCGGGACACGAGGGAGCAGAGAGTACCCAATAGATCGGGTGGGGCTTGCCTGATCCGTTGTGTAATGGAACCTAGGCGGGTCGGCCATGTGCTTGTGAAAATTTGGGGACGTTGCTTCTTCTTTCTCGTCTCTTTTGCTTGGCCCTTGGCATTTGACGAACACTGGCGCAAAGAGGCGTTAGGGGCATAGGGCCAGGGCTGAATGGTGAACGGAGTATTATTGTCCGGAAGGATTGTAAACGGTGTTGCTTGAAGGGTCTATAGGCAGCGCACTGGGATCAAGGGACTATCGATTAGAGTTGGAAAAGGTATCTTCTATTGCATACACAAGAACGCGAGGGGTTGATATGAGTAGTGTTATTACATTTGTTGGATCCTCTGCTGCACGCGTTCTTTCACCGTCTGGTATGCATTGAGGATTGTTTGTTCGTTGATGACGATTTCAGTCGTGTCTGGGCGTGGTCGGCTGACACGCGAGGCGATAGCTGCTGCGTCTGTGTCGATGATGATCCTATACATAAGAGATGATGCGGTTAGGATGGAAGTATTCTTCAGGGTAGCAAGAGGGAGGCATGTGACGCACCCGTCATCAATGGTCTCATCCAAGCATAGCAGTACCAAGTCCAGGTTTTCCAACACCGCGCGCTTTTCGAGAGAGTTTCGTAGAAGCATAGACAATGCGTCGGTGAGGGATGTGAGTGCGGTAGAGAGCATAAGCTCGTTCTCTGTCGGACCAGCGATGAAGTAGAGAATGAGATCGAGCGAGTGTTTGTACACTGCTAAATGCGAGTCATAGAGAATGATATCGCCTATAAACACACAGAATCAATTTAGCTGTGGATGAATCGAGAAGCAGTCTAGCCTACCTCCAGCCTTCTTGGTCTTCTGCCATAGTCCCTTTTCAAATGCTTTTTGCTCCTTGAGGGTGAGGAATTCCTTAGACTCGCCGCTTGGGTGGGCTTTTGGGCGGTAGTACTTTGCGAGGACGCGATTTCCCTCCGAGTCGACGATGATAAAGGCTTGGATGGAGTAGAGGGAGAGGTTCATGGTTGATCAGGTATAAGCTGTCGTGGCGTATTTGATCAGCATTTCCCATCATTTCCCTTTCTACCATCATGGCTCTCTCCCGCTTCAAACTTGTCTTTTTTATCCCAAAGGATAACACAAAAGCCGCTCTACAACATTTGTTTGGAAAGTTCCCTAATGAGCTAGGGGGAGGCATCGGGAATTACGAGCAATGTGCTTTCGTCCAACGTGGAACTGGTTCTTCAAGTCCACTGTCATGAGTGAACCAAGAAATGTCTGATGGACAACAGGACAGTTCAAGCCGCTCTCTGGTGCGAATCCTACCATTGGGTCGGTTGACACCTTGGAGTATGTCGAAGAAGATAGAGTGGAGATCACGCTCATCGATAGAAAGGGCGCGGGGGAAACGGTGCGGGGCGTTGTGAAGGAACTGAAGCTTGTCAGCATAACTGACTGCCAGATTATCAACTTCCAATATCTGATAACATATACACAGGTGCATCCGTACGAAGAGGTTGCTTATGATGTCTATAAGCTCGAAGACTTCTAATTAAATGGCATTGCACGTTCGCGAAAGTTGGATCCGGCCCCATTAACACCACGGGAGCTTTCCCGTTCCTAAACTTGAGAATGGGCGCTGGTACGTGCGCAGAAGCATGACCCTCCATTGTGTATCTATATCACAGGCTGCGCGCTGCTGCACGTTGACCTGCTGATGTTAGTTGTCATCTTGTCTTCGCATCATCAGATACTACATACCCATGCACGCAAAATAGGATGAAAATCCCACAACCGAGCAGCCTCCACATGGAGCCCCTCAACCCTTCTCCACATGCACGAACTATTTTTGTTTTTCATTTTGTTATCACCGAACCTAGAGAAGCACGTTTGATCAAAACAAAATACTTAAGTGCGAATCCCGCCGGTGTTCAACTTTTCTTGTTCCCCTTTCAACCATCTCTGATTCGACGGTGAACCCTCCCTCGTACCATTTCTTTTCTTGTTCGGCTGCCTTGACGCTGAAATGACAAAATTATCGTGGTTCGCGTTCTTGGGTTTGACCTTTCCAGCACTACTTGTCAGAGCGTGTGACGGACACAACCATGCCAAGCGCGATAGCGCTCATTCACATCCAGCACCGGCACCCTCTATAGCACTCGCACGACCCTCTCGGCCCCTTGAGTGGGGTGATATCAACATCATTCATACTACAGATAGTCATGGATGGTTATTAGGCCATCAGAAGACGACGTTCCCCGAACCCAATTATAGGTGAGTCTCAAGCTATGTTCGTATGAGGGGTGTATACTGATCAAGTCCCTGTATATAGTGGTAACCTAGGAGACTTTGCGTCGTTTGTCACGCACATGAAGGAGCTCGCTGATGTGAGTTTTTTGGAATTTCAAAGGCGAAAAGTGGCGTTGTTGAACCATGGAAGAAACGCGGTGTGGACCTCTTGTTGGTTGACAGCGGCGACCTGCACGATGGTGAGCTTTTTTTTGCTTTGTCTTTCTAAGGTTGTTCCCTTGACATGTTTTGGTGCAGGCACTGGTCTCTCCGACGGTTTCCCTCCTGGGAAAGTTGATGCTCATGATGTGTGTTTCCCAATCGATCTTCCTGATTCTTCAAGGAGTTCTCATCAGAAAGACAGGCCAATCAATTCATCAAGATGCTACCTTATGACATAATGGCCGTTGGAAAGTAAGATAACCCAAGTTGTTCAAGGCTTTTCCGCGTAAACGTATTCTCCTAACAGCCACGAACTATATATTTACGACAATGCACTCGACATGTCAGTATCATACTTGATAAGTATCAATATTGATGCTTACCACTTGACAGGCATCAAAACTTTGCGCCCGCGTTGAAGGGACGTTATCTATCTTCAAATGTCAATATCACTGTTGCGGACAAGCTCGGAAGAGCCGTCGACACTCCTGTGGGAGGTGTGTTCTAAATGTATTCACCTTCTGGATTCACGAATAACAAATTACAGAGCAATTCGTCAAGTTCAAAACCAAGCAGTACGTATCTGGTGTCAACAACATGTCAGCCTTGATTGCTAAACCGTGTCAATTTCACGATACAGTGGTCGCAGAATCACTTCGCTCGGCGTGTTGTATGACTTTACTGATAACGACAAGAATACGACTGTACAGCCCGTCGCAGATATGGTCAAGGAGGCTTGGGTACGTGTTGCAAATCGTTGTGATTGACATGTGCTAACGACGTCTGTAGTTCAAGGAAGCTATCAAGGAGGAACCGGATCTGTTCTTGCTCGTTGGGTGAGTCTCGAATTCGCGCTCGATCGTACAGAAATAGATCCCTGATGATCTTATGTCTATTAGGCACATGCCAGTTGCCCGCGACAATTGTACGTGAACGTTCGTCCTCTATGGCTGGACCTTTCAAATGAATGGTGATCGGCGTTAGGGCCTTTGGTATTTAATGCCGTTCGTGCCGTCCACCCGACCACGCCAATTATTATTCTTGGAGGTGGGTTATAGTATCACTCTGGAGGCGCTATTGCTTAGTCGGTTGTTTTAGGACATACCCACATCCGTGACTGCTGTCAGTTCCTTTATACTTGATCTCGATGGGCTTTCGTGTTGAGCTTTGGACACAGTACAGCTTGATGGCAGGTCAATGTCTTTGGAGAGTGGTCGATACATGGAAACCGTCGGTGCGTCCATCGAAATAGTTTTTTCTGTCCTAAAATGAACTCAATCTGCTTTTGGTAGGCTGGATGAGTGCGTACCTCCAGTAAAACGAATGTTCAGATTCACCGACACGTATTTTTTTTTACCTTAGGCGCCAAGTTGGACAAGAAAGACAGCAAGAAGGATATCCAATTCAGTAGGAGATATCTCGACACCAACCGTGTTACATACGAAGTACGTATGCTCCCGAAGATATCTGTTGGTCTGACCAAAGATCCCTTTCTCCAGTTCCACACCGAGAAGAACGAGAAAAGCTTCGACACCGTACTAGGGCAACATCTTACCGAAGGCCTGAATAACCTTGCCAAGCAGTACGATTTGGATTTAACATTCGGTACTGCCCCGCAAGACTATTTCCTTTCGCAGTACGTGCAGCTTCTACTTCTTCGGAGTCTTGGCTGATCAAGAGAATAATAAAAGGGTGCCTTATCCATCAAACAACTCTGTGCTCTCCCTCTTCATTGGCGATGCAGTCCCTACCGCTCTCAGGATCAACAACACTAAGGCATCCAAGCCAGCGCTTTTCATGACTAACGCTGGGTCGATGCGATTCGACCTCTTCTCCGGTCCTTTCACGCGCAACGACCAATTCACAGTGTCACCTTTCCTTGACTCGTTCCTTTTCATCCCGGATATTCCCCTATCGCTGGCTACGGACACTGTGAACGCCTTGAATAATGCTGGGTCTAACAATCGCCGTGGTGATATTTTGGAAGAGAGGTATTATGATGTAGTGGAGGAGTACAAGAGAGGTGACGTCGAGATGATTTATAGGGAGTGGTTGAAGAGGATGGACAAGACGGATGGAATCGAGAAGAGGTCGATGAAGAATTTGACATTGGGATACGTTACACAAGACGTGTGTTTTTCCTTGCTTTTCCGGAGGTTTTTGCCTGATTGGTTTGGTTGTAGTCCTGTCCAGGTGTGGGTGACGACATACCACACGCACCCCTTCCCTTCTTCGATGCCCCGGACTTTATTTCGTCCGACCCACCGGCTGATACTACACCAGACACGTTGATCGATTTCGTGTTTGTTGATTTTGTCGAGGCTCAACTGCTGCAGGTCTTGAATTCATTACAGAACAAGAGGGTATATAATACTAGCGATGCAGTGCAGTACTCGGATGTTTTGTCGAATGCTGTGTTGGGAGTTTTTGCGCAGGCAGCATGGAATTAAATTATGTCCAGACATAATGTACGATAAAATATTACGATGTGAAATACCAGGTGTGGTCGGACTGGTAACTGGTGGTTATCGTTGCGTATTCCCTAGTTTTGTACCACGACGTCGCAACAGATACTCCGATATCTTCTCGTTCCCAATCTCTCAGTGAGATACCGTACTCCAATAATGGTCTCTTCTATCCTGGCTTTTCATCAAGCAGCCATGATACCAATCGCTACTTTTCATCAAATTCTCCTTCAAATACCCCCTACTGTCCTACCCGCTCAATTACGTACTTGACGATGACGCGGGTTGTTAAACGGATCTATCCCTGCTAACAATTTGATATGTAAAGAATGAGGCTGTACCGCATCGATCCCAACATCCTCCGTCCTCCGAACTAAACGAAGCTATGAATCTTACGACGTGCCCACATTGTCATCAAACACAGATTTACGAGTCATCCCTACCTTCTCCTTCCTTCCTCTGTTCGCAGCAGGAGGAAGTCGCGTATATTCAAGAGGAGACGATTCGGTTGGACGGGCTCATCACGCGGCTGAAAGAAGAGAAAGCTGCGCTTCTACGGAGAGTGAACGCCATACGGTCGCCAACAATCACACTTCCACCGGAAATTCTTTCGGCCATATTTGAGTATGCCTGCCCACCACTCGAAATTCGCGACCAACATCACCTTCTTCCGGGCGATGAGGAAAGTGAAGACGAAGAAAGTGAAGATGAGGAAAGTGAAGACGAGGAAAGTGAAGATGAGGAAAGTGTTGTAACGAGCGGCAGGGATCTAGAGTGAATATAAACACTCAGAATCGTAGAACGAGACTAAAATATATTGAATAAAATACCTAGAGTGAATATAAACACTGCCAGGTATATAAGTATGAATACTCTGCATATAACAAAGAGTATGCTCACCTCAGAATCGTAGAACGAGACTGAGGTAGACAAAAGGCTACGAAAATGTATAAGGAATGTCTTATGTAATAGTGTGAAATGGAAAACATAAGGAGCGAAGAAAGTCCGTACTAACGGGTATATACAACAGAAAGTGAAGATGAGGAGGACGAGGATGAGGAAAAAAAAATACCTTTTCAACTGATCCTCGGCGCAGTCTCATCTCATTGGCGCCAAGTTATTTGTTCTAGCCCCCGCCTCTGGGCATCTGTATCTGCAAGTTTAGATGCCTTATCGACATCGACAAATTTTCTGAATCTTCTGCGGCTTTTCATTGAGAATTCCGGAAATGTTCCCTTTTCTCTCAATCTCCGTTTCCTCCGCGTTAGCCCCACGACCCCATTCCTCGTTCACGGAAGTATCGATCAACTCATAATTGAAACACTACCAAGAATTCACGATCTTCATCTCGATAATCCTCCTCGCATATGGTACTCTTACCTTCCTGGTCTTACGCAGCTTGCTGAATTTTCGTTGAACCGCCTCGAGATCCATGCATTGGACCGGCAAATCATACTTCCTCTGGTTGCCCCCCTTCGCCGACTCTCTCTTCAAGGAGCGCTCCAGGTCAACGCTGACCTCCGACTGCCCTTTTCGGCTATCACTTCTATGACTCTCAGAGGGATATCAACGGATCTCTCTGTTCAGGTGTTCCTCCAATGTCCAAACCTGGTCGAGTTCCATTGTATATCATACTCTGACTGGCTTCTGCCCCAAAAACCGGTCACTTTGACTGACGTTATTACGTTTCAGTATCTGGAGATCTTTGACTGGACAACCAACACTTCTGCTTGGGGCCATGCTCTGATCAACTACCTGATCACTCCTGTCCTCAGAGAGTTGCGAATGTTTGCCATGCTCGGCCCCCCCGAGGATTGTTTTCAAGCGTTCTATGACCGTTTGCCATCGACCCTCACCAAACTCGAGCTCCACAAACTCTCACATATCGATTACATTCGCGACGATTCGAATATTGAGGATCTCCACATAATGATTTCCAATGAAGTAGAAGTTTTAGGGTTATTCCGGAGGCTCAAACCAGCATGGCGAGGTCAGCGCCTGGTCAAAGTTTTCCCTCGTTTAAGGACTTTGACCATTGGAAGAGGGGGTCATGGCCCGAGCTGCCTCGGTGGGTCTTGCTCAATTGCAGTGCTTAAGATGGTGGAAGAAAGGTTGGACCGGTCCAATAAAAGCTTCCATCTCTTCCTGTCTATATCCATTAGTCGTCGGCCTGTTGTTCAGAGAAGGCTAGAAAGATTGAAGAAGAAGAAGAAGGGCCTTGATCTAAAGATTATCGAGGACGGATGTGATTTGCTACGTTGAGTGTGATATACAAACCCGTCCTGTAGCCAATTCATGATGGATTAACCACTCTGGGCTTAAACGTTGGATATATATTGTAGATTCTCAATAATGAAACAAAGCTCGCAAGGACATATATTGACTGTTACCTATTTCTCAAAATTCTTCCCATTTTCTCCGATCCCGGTGCGAATCAAACGGATTCCAACAAAGCAGATAATTGACGGAGGATGCATATAGGTGAGGTACGATTACATGTGCGTTTTGATATATAAAGAACTATAAGCCGCGGGCTGAGCACGTCAGGTTCTGTGACGACTGACGGACAGTTGTCGAGTAACCTAGATATGATACCCAGTATTCAATTAACAGCAGGACGGTGAAGTCGTCGACCGTGACGACTTGATACAAACTTTTCTCAGGTACAGTGGTGATGAGAGCATAGGGTTCAGTATTTTGCAGCAATGTTTTTGTAGAAAGACTGGTGAATGACACCCTCGTAACTTTTCTCTTGCCCGGGGTGAACCGGTGACTGCTGGCCTGGCTTGCGCAACCCCTACTTTCATCGACGCTCAACACGGTAAATTTTTTCAAGATTGTCCATTGAACTTCCACAGTTGAGCGCTACAGGCGCGCTCGAGTGAGCCCGAATTCTCTCGATGGACGCATGGTTAGCATTTAACACATCAATCCGTCGGGATCGGCGTGGACAAATAGCGCGGGAAAATAAAACGTTCCTAAAGCGATCCTCATTCCAGAGTCGAACTGTTCGACCGTTTGTTCTCAGTGCAACAACATGAAAGCCTACCATCATGACTGGACGTGCAGGTATCAACCCCTGGTTATTTGATATCTTACCGGCCATCCCCTTTCCTCTGTTCCTCCTTCTGGCCGGCCGCAAATTCCTTCCTCCTTTTCCATGGTCCATCATCCGATAAATTCTTACGGGGTTCCATTTGTTTGTTACTCCTCCTTTTTCTCTTCAATGGGCTCTCAGTAGCTATTCTCGCTATGCAAAACTCGCAAACGAAGAAATTACATGGAACGGTCCTATGCGTCAACAGGTCGGAGGCACAAGCATCTGGGCTTTCGGACTGGTTATCCTACCAAACTCAATCAACTCAAGGAAACCGTAAACCAGAACTCCGACGAGATGAACACAAACATCGCTATGGGCCTTGATGAGGTCCTATATTCTTGCCTTACCCATCGAACGACTCTGTGCTTTCCCTCTTCATTGGCGGCCGCGATACAGTCCCTATCAACAACAATAAGGCATCCAAGTCCGTGCTTTTCATGACTAATGCCGGGTCCATGCGATTCGACCTCTTCTCCGGTGCCTTCACGCGCAATGACCAATTCACAGTGTCACCTTTCCTTGACTCGTCCTTTTCATCCCGGACATTCCCCTGTCGCTGGCTACGGACACTGAATGCCTTGAATGATACCAGGTTTAATAATTGCCGCGGTGATATTTCAGAGGAGAGGTATCATAATGTAGTGGAAGAGTACAAGAGAGGTGACGTCGAGATGATTTATAGGGAGTGGTTGAAGAGGATGGATAGGACGGATTGAATCGAGAAGAGGTCGATGAAGAATTTGACATTGGGATACGTTACACAAGACGTGCGTTTTTCCTTGCTTTTCTGGAGGTTTTTGCCTGATTGGTTTGGTTGTAGTCCTGTCCAGGTGTGGGTGACGACATACCACACGCACCCCTTCCCCTCCTCGATGCCCCGGATTTCATTTCATTCGATCCACCAGGTGATACTGCACCAGACACGTTGATCGATTTTGTGTTTGTTGATTTTGTCGAGGCTCGATTGCCGCAGGTTTTGGATTCATTACAGAACAAGAGGGTATATAATACTAGCGATGCAGTGCAGTACTCGGATGTTTTGTCGAATGCTGTGTTGGGAGTTTTTGCGCAGGCAGCATGGAATTAAATTATGTCCAGACACAATGTAGTATAAAATATTACGATGTGAAATACCACATGTGGTCAGACCGCAGCGGCTGGTTTTCATTGTTACGTATTTTTGTTGTTGTTTTGGACCACGACCTTGATCCCAACTTCCCGCACCTTCCGAATCAATTGAAAGTCTGAAGCTATGATGGATCTGACGACGTGCCCGCATTGCCATAAAACACAAATCTACGAGTCATCCCTTCCCCCCCCTTCCCCCCTTAGTTCACTGCTGGAGGGAATCGCGCATATTCACAAGGAAAAAATTCGATTGTAAGAGCTAATTGCGCGACTGCACGAAGTGAAAGCTGCGCTTCGACGGAGAGTGAACGCCATCCGGTCCCCAATAATTAGACTCCCAACAGAAACTCTTTCGACCATCTTCGAGTATACTTGCCCACCTCAGGATCTTCACGACCAATACAGCTTTCTTCCGTATGACGAGGAAAATGAGAATGATGAAAACGAAGATGATGAAAGTGAGGTTGAGGAAGGCGAGGAAGGCGAGAACGAAGGAGGCGAGGAAAGTGAGGATGAGGAAAGTAAGAATGGGGAAAGCAAGGATGAGGAAAAAGAAATACCTTTTCAGCTGGTCCTCGGCACGGTTTCATCCCATTGGCGCCAGGTTGCCCGTTCCAGCCCCCGTCTTTGGGCATCTATATCTTTGAGTTTTGGTGCCTTATCGCCGAATCCCATGAATTTTTTACGGGTCTTCATTGAAAATTTTAGAAACGTTCCCTTTTCCCTTAGTCTCCGTTTTTTTGGTGTTGACCCCATGTCCCCATTCCTTATCCACGGAAGTATCGATCAACTCATAATTGAAACACTACCAAGAATTCGCAAGCTCCATCTTGATAATCCCCCTCGTATATGGCACTCCCACCTTCCGGGCCTTACGCAGCTGGTTGAATGTTCGCTGGGCCTCAGCGGCCCCGAAACCTATGCCTCGGACCGGCAAGTCATACTTCCTCTGGTTGCCCCCCTTCGCCGACTCTCTCTTCGAGTAGCGTGCCAGACCGACGCTGACCTCCAGCTACCCTTTTCGGCGATCACTTCTTTGACTCTAAGAGAAATACCAACGGATTCCTCTGTTCAGGCGTTCCTCCAATGTCCAAACCCGGTCGAGTTCCATTGCATATCATACTCTAATTGGGCAACACCGGTCACTTTGACCGATGTTGTCACGTTTAAATATCTGGAGATCTTTGACTGGACAACCGACACTTCTCCTTGGAGCCATGCTCTGGTCAATTACCTTGTCACTCCTGTCCTCAAAGAGTTGCGAATGTTTGCCAAGCTGGACCCTGCCAAGTGTCGTTTGCAAGCATTCTATGACCGCTTGCCGTCGACCCTCACCAAACTGGAGCTCCGCGCACTTTCACACATCAATTACATTCGCGATGAT
This sequence comes from Macrolepiota dolichaula, assembly GCA_003315915.1. NCBI lineage: Eukaryota > Fungi > Basidiomycota > Agaricomycetes > Agaricales > Agaricaceae > Macrolepiota > Macrolepiota dolichaula. The sequence goes on from QFDT01001095.1 coordinate 21,887, forward strand.
TCAAATATCGAGGATCTCACCATAATACATTTCAGGCGCCAGGGAGTTTTGCAGTTGTTCCGGAGGCTTAAACCGAT
>QFDT01001099.1:0-14841 GCA_003315915.1 Macrolepiota dolichaula
GTCGGCCGACGTCGGAGAATGGTGAAGGGGTCGCCGGGTATAGTCGTGATCGGGGCAGTGTCGGTCGGATAGCGTCGGTCGGGCGTCGGTCGGATCGGGTCGTGACAACAACACATGACCTGTAAAGAAGACATTTTTGTAGAGGCAAAAGACCTCGCACCGAGTTGCCAAGCAGACACAAACATTTGACGGTCGATAGGGATTTGGTTGCGTAATAGCACACATGCTCCTTGAACGTGAGTGCTCGGTCAAAGTAAAAACCGAGATACCAGATGTAGCGCTTTGGGGTGAGCGTTAAGGAAGTGCCGTCCTCGTGTTGAAGTGTGACGTCTGGGTTTGGTTCAGCCCAAGGTCGATTGGAGAAGTGGAAGACCTCGCTCTTGTCATGTTCAAGAACGAGGCCCATGGAGGTAAGAAAGGAAGAGCAGGAAGAGTAAACCTGTGAGAGAAGAGAGGTGTTAGTAATAAACTTGTCCAATTGAACGATAATGAGACCATCGTCAACAAAAGAGAGTATTTTACACCGAGGATCAGAAGAAAAACGGTACATAAAAGGGGAAAGAAAGAGAGAAGTGAGGATGGGAGACAGTGCAGACCCTTGTCCTACGCCGACGGAAGCAGGGAATTTGGGAGAAGAATGATTGTTCCAAGAGTAGGAGGTGAACCGGTTAGAAAGGTAATCCGAAAAGAATTTTACTAAACAAGAAGGGAAGCCATGTCTGTTAAGAATGCGAGCCAAAAGGGAATGGTTAACAGAAGGGAAAAATTGCGCAACATCAAACACAAGAATGCTTGTTTTAAGGCCATGTTTCCAGCCCTTTCGAACTTTGTGTGTGAGGTATACGCCGGCGTCTTCGGTAGATCGTTGTATAAGTCCCCCAAATTGGAGAGGGTGGACAAGGTTGAATCGTGACGTGTCAAATTGTAGGCGCATCGATAAGATTTTCTCGATTAGTTTGCCGATGGTGTTGAGGAGTACAATGGGGCGGAACATCTTCAGCGTGGTGTAGTGGGGTTTATTTGGTTTGGGGATAATGACCGAGGTTGAATCCTTGAAGTAATCTGGCCACGTGGAGGTGGTAACGCAGCCGTTGGCGAGTGACCGGACTGTGTTGAGCGCACGATCCGTGGAGAGAATAGATTTGAGATGACACCAGGTGAGGTGATCCGGGCCGGGCGCTGATGTGTTGGAACATGGTAGCAGAGCATCTTCCACTTCCTTGATCGAGATGGGCGCCCACTCTCGGGTGGGTTGTGAGGGAAGGGCTTCTGCCGTACTAAGGTCGACCTGGTGATCAGCAGCTGAATTATAAGTACCATCGAGACCGGCCCACAATTGGTCCAAGTCATCGCATGGTCGGTTGTTATAGAGGATAGACTGCACCGGGGGGAGATTGCGATCCTTGATCCAACCCATTAAGTCCCATGGCCGTTGCTTGTCGACTGAGATCTCCTGGATCTTGTCATCAAAAAATTTCCTCTTCGCCTTTCTACATGCTTTCCTAAACACCATCCACCTCACCTTTCCTTTCCTCTCCTTGAACCTGTCCAATGCCTCTTTGCATTCGCTGTTCCACCAAGGTTTTGACCGCGACGTGATACGGATATCCTTGGCGTGTTTGTTCCACATTGCCTCAACTGATTCCTTGAGCCTCTGCGAGTACTCGATAACGTCGCTCCGTGACGTCAGGGCAGGTGTGTCATTGTTGAAGAAGTTGGATAACTCCTCGAGGAATTTGTGTTCTTTTTTGCTGTCTTTAGCGATGCCTTTACATTTGATGGTAGGCATGACCGTTTTGATTTTGACCTTGATATGTAGTGGGGCGTGGTCAGAAGAAAGTCGCATGTCGTTGGCGATAGTGTGGGTGATGGCGTTGTCATTATGGAACTGAGTGAAAGCTAGGTCGATGATGGTTGGTTTCTTCCTCGGGTCGAAGGGGAAGTGGGTCGGCCCGGGATTGGTAGGGGGAGACCTATGAAGGGTGAGCGTTGCCATGGTGTCTGATAATTCATCTGCTCTGGCTACGTTGTGCGTTTGGTTGGGGTCCCACATGGGGGAGCGTAGATTGAAATCGCCTCCAGCGACTATTATATTGAGTTTCTCTAAACGCTCAAGATGGGCGTTAAAGAATTGTTGGGAGACGCCTTCAGCGTCAAAATAGCAGTTAAGTGCGTAGACGCGCGATGGGGTGGAGAAAGAAATCAATTGGAAATCAGTAGAAGAGAAAATGTCAGTATGGACATGTGGAAGAAGGGAGGAAAGAGACCTCCTAATGTAAGTCAAAGTTCTCGGGTTGGGTATACCAGAGTGAATAACAATCCAGTCTTTGTGAATAGGGAAGCCGTGCAGTTCCTCTCCTTCAGAGAGGTTGACTGACGGGATGTTGCGGATGTGTCGGAACGGGGGTTCCTGTAAGCATAGAACATGGATGTGGGAAATGTCTGGGGAGTTTAACAAGGTCTCCGTTAGAGGCCACGATCATGCAACGTTATGGAAATGGAAATTTAAGTGAGATAAATACCAGTCCTTGATGGGTTTAGAGTCCTCGCTACTCCCTTTCGGGGATTGGCGATCAGACTTTGAGTTGGTTTGGGTGTGCTTACGCATAAACGGTCTCAGTGTTGAAGTCGCAACGCATCTTGGCGTCTTGGAGGTTGGCAGCCTTGCGTTGGTGCCATGCTTTGTTGTACCGGTTCCGGAAGAACGAGCATTTCTCGCTATCTGTGTTATGTTCTCCATTGCAGTTGAGGCATTGGAAGTCTTGGAGGTGAGGGCACGGCATGCCAGCAGCCGTGCCTGGGACCCAGGTGGACTCGTCGTCGTCTTTTCCTTTTGGTTGGCAACACCATGCTAGTTGGCGATGGAATTGTCGTTTGTGTGGCCCGCCGCATATTGGGCATCGAGGGTTTTGTCAGCAGCAGGTGAAGGTAGTATGGCCCCAGCTTGAGCAATTGAGACAGAAGGGCACGGCAGTGTGTTGAGAGGCGGCCCGGAAGGTGCAGGTCCGGCCTTGGAAGTTGATTGTACAGTTGATGAGAAGGCGAGCCCTGGCGCCGCCTTGAGAATCCCAAAAGTCCATGTATAGAGCTGCAAGGGACAATTTCGGAGAAATTCTTGCGAACCGGGGCGTGCCCGTGAGTCCGTCCAAGAATGGAGCGATGGGGGATCGGTAGAGGACAGTGGCAACATCATTTGAGGTATTGATGGTGCCATCATCCTTGAAGTAGGGAAGGTTCTCAAGCCGGATGAACAACTTGGATTGTGGAAGTTGGGGTGTGACATCCTTGAACACCTCATCGGTAACCAACGGTAACTCCTTACACATCCAGTTTCTGATGATGGTTAACTCCTCATCGGTAGCGACATTGTTGGTGTTAAACCAGAGAGTTTTGAGAGTCTTTCTCATGGAATCGACTCTGAGTTGGGACTTATGGTGGACAAGACCTCGGTTGATGACCTCGACGATCTTGGGGTTAAGCAGCACCATCTCATTTCGGAATAAGGGGGTGAATGGAACAAGGACGTTCTTTCGCGAAGGTCCTTGCATGACGGCAGGTGTGGTGGGGCGCGACCGCGGTCTTGGGTTCAGGGGGGAAGGGGTGGCAGGTTTGTTGGCCTGGTTGTTAGGTGGAGCAGCCACCTTATCTCGGTATGACGGAGTCTTCTTTTGAGTAGGTGGGGTAGGGACGTCCAAACCGAGGTTGTACCCGCCTGCACGTAGCATCGCGTATATGTCATCGCGCGTCTTATCAGGGAACATGACGCGAAGATCTGTGTACTTCTCCATGACGTGTCTTGGAATATTAGGAGTCGGCTCAATTTTTGTGGCTTGAGCGTAGGTCCTTCCAGGCCCACTGGAAGGGGGAGATGGAGCAGCCAAACGATCAAAGGCGACCTTTTTCTCATCAGGCTTGGTTTTGTCCGAGTTTATTGGACCGCTCTTGCCAGACTTTCCTCCCCTCTGCTCTGGCGTCTGATGATGTGGCGCTCGTTTGCCACGTGTCGCAACAATATTCCATCCGCCTTCTGTTATGGTTCAGCAGGCTCCTAGACCTAAGTTAGGAGGCGCCTAGCTAATTAAGGACCGAGATCCTTAACCAGCCTGCTAATAGGTGAATTGGCGAAGTGACGATACCAAAGTATAGCCAGCAACCGATAGCGTTGAAGTGTTGCAGCTATGGGTCCGTTAACTTCAGAGGATTAGAAGTTAAGGTCAACCAATCTTGGATTAGACGGGTAACAGTTAAGTTACAACAGAAGAGAATCAAAAACTTAGAGTTTTTGATCCTGTAATCTACGCCTATTTATGCAAGTCCTAGGTCGTTGTGTACTACTGTATTTACGAGTCATAAATGTCTGTCCGAGTCATTGATCGAAAGAGAGAAACTACTAGTACACTACAGAGCGTCCAATGAGTCAGTCTGTATCTAGATCGTAGTCCATGATCTACTATAACGTTCTATCTACTCCGAGTCATCATTCTCTGAGACAGTAGAACGTTCGGACGAGGTGGGGAAGCCCGTGGAGGACTCCTGAGGCGTAGGCACTGCGGACGAGGACAAGGAGGCCGAGGAAGATGAGGGTGAGGACGAGAGATCGTAGGGAACGATCTCCGAGGACATCTCCTGATAGTAGGAGGCAATAGCACGGAGTGGCACATCTTCTGAGGAGTCAGAAGAAGCATCAGACACATCGTCGAACAGCCAAGGCTGCGACGGATAGTGATGCCCGTATTCTCCTGACTCAATGAGCGCAGCAAGAACTCCAGGAAGTTCCTGCTCGTCATAGAACATGAAAGGATGTCGCCAGGTGGTGCAATTATCCGTGACCAGATAGGGGCGCCATCCATTCTCAATGGCTGCCATCCAGCACATTGGATACGTGCTAAGGACTTTGCCGTCTCCGATTATGTGGCAGTAGGGAGCCGCATGCATAGCTCGTTGAAGAACTGCATTAAGCTCGTTACAATCGTAGACAGGGGGAAGAGGCGTGAGCCTGTAATCGGAGGTGTGCCCAGCGATAACCCTAAGAAGGTTCTGGCCCTCAGGAACTAGGACGTGAGTCCCTGGGTCCATAACACCTTCTCCTCCACTCACCCTTCCACTCGTTTCCCCGCCGCCCGTACCCCTTCCGCCTGTCACCCTGCCTCCCGTCTCTCCTTCCTTGGAAGTCTCTCCTTCTCTCTCCGGAACTCCCATGGCAACATCTTTGCTCATTCTGATGGCCAGCGCCATATCTTTGGCCAGCTGGGCGTCCGCCTTCTCATCGACCTCCATATCCATTGTAGCGCTTGGAGATGGGGTCTTGGGATGTTGGGGAGTAGGGTTGGGGTTATGTCCCTTACCCTTCTCCTTTGGTCTGGGGGTCGGCGTCTGCACAGGAGACGAATCAACGATTAGAGGCCGGCTGGGTGAATTCCCGAGCGCGTGTTGTTGAATAATGGATGAAACCTCCTTTTTGAAGTTGGGGTTTTCCTCCATGACACTGTCCATTGTATTGACATGGACGGGGACTTGATTGGGTTTGGTAGGAGGGGGGGAGTCTGTGTCTAGGGTGGACCCAGGTCCCCACCGTTGTTCGACAGCAGCTGCCAAGTTATATTTCATGGCCCACTTCTTGAAAATTCTAGATCGTACAGTGCATGCACCGAGCACTCGACTAGAACAGGTAGGAAGGTCACCAACTTGTTCGTCGCAAATGACCTCGAAGAGTTCGAACAGCTTGTCTCCGAGAGCTGATCGTTTTAGATCCAGTCGTTTGTCGACTGTATGCATGAACCATAAGGTGATAGCCTCAATGGTGTACTCCATAGACCTTACGTCACCAATACTGATGTTGTCCTCATTTGTGAACCACCCAAGACCCTCAGCTACGAGTTTCTCAATATGGGACGGGGTTGACCCTAAGTTAGGGTTAGGGTTTGGCTTAGGGTTGGCCTGAGGTGTGGCGGGGGTGTGTTCGCCATGAGGCGAAACAGAGGGGAGGGTAGAGGCAACATCGTCGGCCCAGCTGAGGACGTTGACGCTGGCGGGAAGTGGGGGGGCTTGATGGTGGGCGGCGTACTGTTGCGCCGGTGTGAGGAAGGGTGCCTGTTGGTTAGGCGACATGAGGTTGGTGTCGACTCGGGCGTTGGCAGTCGTTTTAGCGGTGTGATTAGATTCGTCAGAGTGGATGGATCCAACAGGAGAGGCAATTGAGGCATTGTCGTTGTCAAGGTCGATGCGCGACGCTTTCCGTGTGATAGATTGAGTAGGGGACGATGGGTCCCTTCCTCTCTTGGAGCCGATAGAGGGGGTCGGCGATGCTGGTTTGAAGAGGCCTTCAGAGGCTGCTCTAGGTAGGTGTACAGCAGACCCAGTCCCGGCCTGGTTCTGCATAATGGGTTCTCTGTGTTGGAGTGAGGTGTACCGGCCAGGTTCACTGTCCAGGATTTCCTCCTGCAACGATTCCTGGGATCCCCCTCACCTACTAGAGATACCCAAGGAGCTACTAATTCTCCTAAGACTGTGGCCGGCTCTCTTTCGAACACTATCGGCCTTCATACTGCACTAGAATTCGCAATTTACTCGACGTGTAACCCGTTCTCGAAGATGATGATGACGGTTACTGGAAAAGGAAGGTGCTTCTTTCTCTCTTCGCCCTCCGTCCTGAAAAGATAACTTCAGTGGACAACCCCTGTCCTGAAAAGATAACATCAGTGGACAACCTTCGTCCTGCAAGATAACTTCAGTGGACATCCCTTTCTATTTTTCCTACCGCCAAAATTGCTTCTCCAATCCCTCCCTCAGCTCCTCCTATCAGGCGCACTACGTCTGGACCTTATAACCGAACCCATATTCCCAGATTCCACCCTCCTTCCAATGAACGAGTCTCTCAGTATATTGTCATCTACGAAAAAGCTCTCAATGACCTCGCCTTTCGAGAACGTTTACACGGCTACACATCTGGTACAGAACCTGTCATTCATATCGACGGGACAGCCTTCATACGAAGAGAACTTATTGGTATCCAACACGTTGTCCGATCTCACGGAGAACACTCAACAAGTGATCCTCAATCCCCAGAGAACATCCTCCTCGACTATCAACTTATTTTCCGCTACAAACTATTTCATTCTTGGCAACAACAAGGACTTGTGGACTTCCTAAGGAGCGCCACAACCTTTGATCTCTTTGAATGAAGTTATCAAACCGCTACCAAAAGGAATGATTCAACCGTATACTGGAGAGGCGTTTATCAAGAGTTCGACCAAGCCGACGCACTTTTCAAAGCCTTCGACTACCACCTTTCACAACGTCAAACCCAAACTCCAACCGCAGCAAATCCCTCAACCGAATCCTCACCCAATTCCCCTTCGAGCAACGACTCTCCTCAGACTTCAGAGTCATCTGAAGACAAGACCCATACACACACATCCATACGAACAGACCCACCGTCGTATCATTCTACACCAACCCCTACCCTGTTAGAGGTCCCCCCACAAGTCACAGACCAGTTCTCATGGGGAGCATTACCAGAATCAGACGATCTAACATCGAGATCTCTCAGATCTACATCTGCATCTGTCCCGAGTGTTACACAGAGGACGACATCAATCTTTGGACATACAGACTCAATAGCTTCATCGTTACTACCCTTCCACACCGAACACCATTCTACGAGTGGGACAGAAGAACAGCAAATGTCTTCCCCAGCCAACGCTACTCCAACACCTACATCTCCATCGACTCCCACTTTCGATTCATCTTCGTTGACACCAACCCAGATGCTGAGTACATCCCAGAACCCACCTATTACTACAACGCAACCCCCGTCTCATTTGCAAGGAACGCAAACGCCCTCACAGAGTCCTCAGACTCCGAGCCAGAACCCAACCAGGAATCCACCACCAGTCCCTCATCGCAACCCTCCACCAGGACCACCACCACCACCACCTCCCCCCGGACCACCTCCCCCTCCTAATCAACCTGCTAATGCACCCATGGCAAATATTGAGCACCCCAAGAAGATCAATCCCTTCAGCGGAGATCCTCAAACCTTTCAAACCTTCCAAGATGAACTTTGTCTCACCTTCGACGCCTATCGCCCCTACTTTAGCAATGCCAACAACAACTATGATGACAGGAAGAGAATTATCTTCGCCCTCCGCAATATGACAGGAGGAAACGCAGCTGGATTTCACAACGCCTTCATGCGAGGTCATTGGGATGACACCAACAACACTTATAACTATGGCACATGGGACGCTTTCAACGCTTCACTCGAAGAAAACTTCAAACCAAAGATTGAAGCCACCCAAGCCATTGAATGACTCAAACAAGCCCGACTTAACGTCAAGACCAATGACGTAGCAACCTTTAATCAAATGTTCACCTACCTAGTTGGACAAGCAGCTATCACAGACGATCATCACCGCATGCAGCTTTATATCAACGCCATCCCTAACTGGATCCAACAGAAGATATTCCTTACTACTCAAGTACCTGACACATACGCTGCATGGCAACGCGATGTCGCCAATCTGGTTAATAACTACCAGAAGTACCTTATGTGCCACACTGCTGGCAAAAACCACAATCCCATCTCATTCTATGGCAACGCGCTCTCGCATCCAAAGAAGAACTTTGCCTTCAAGGAGCGACCACTTCCACGAGGAGAACCCATGGACATTGATGCCATTGAGGAGTTCTCTTCTGATGAAGAACCCAACATACCTGATCTCTCATCCGACGAAGAAGATAACTATACGAAGCAGGGAATCTCTGTCAATGCCACCCTCACCGCTCGACAGAAGAAACGATTGAAGAGAGGAGCATGTCTTATATGCGGCGATCCAAAACATTGGGCAAGAAGCTGCCCCAAGCGACGATGTGACAATAATCCCAACAAAACCTCTTTCCAACGACGCTTCAACAAACCATCAAACCCACCACCTCACCCTACGTCTAATTCACTCAAGATCGCCTTCAATGAACTCTCTCCTGAAGAGAAACAGACCTTTCTCAACAATGCCACTGTAAGTGTCCTCGAATCCGACATTCCCAATGAAACCACATCATCTTTTGTCTTGGGAGCAGAGTGAATGCGACTCCTCTTGCTCCTACATCTAGTTCTTCAGCGGACAATTTGTTTCTTTCAATTCAATCCCTTTCTTCTGAAATCACTCCCCCTCTTGATTTGAACAATCCTTACGATTCTCGATGGACTGCTCGTGAATATGTCTTACATTGACTGTTGATGAACACTGGATCTGGTAACTCCTCGGACACTTCTTTTACTTCGGCCTCATCCCCAAGCTGCACAGGTTGCACTATTTCTGAAATCTCTCTCACGTCCTCGTCTAACAATAAATCTCTACTGATACCTGCGTTGCTGAAGAACCCAAACTCATCTAAAGTCGCTACCCTTTACCTGCTACTTGATAGTGGAGCACAGGGAAACTTCATCTCTCCCTTGACTATCCAAAGACTTGGGCTGAGAACGAAAGCATTAACGCATCCTATTGTCGTATGTAATGTCGACGGCACCCTTAACAAAGGAAAGACCATCTCAGCGCAGACAGAGGTCATCCTTAGCATCGATAAGAAAGATGTTAGCATATCCTGCTACGTCGCTGAGATCGGAGAACGGACCATGATACTTGGCCTTCCCTTTCTCAAAGATACCAACCCTGATATCGACTGGTCAAAAACGACCTTTAGATGGAGGGAAAAGGGATCCAATATGCTGTGAGCTGAGGACCCTCTCACCCTGGGTACTGACCAACAGACCCACATAAACAAACTATCGATTGCTGAAACCATGACCTCAAATGTACCCTACCTTGCACAAAGACAAGCCTTGATCGATTACAATGCATTGCTTGATCTTGCCACTACATGTCTTGAGATTAACGTAAAAACATCCGAGTCACAGAAAACCTTCCAGGCTTACCACGGTGTAAAAGCCCAGGTTGATGTGAAGGAGATAGTCCCTAAAACCTATTGGGAATATCTACCACTATTCAGCAAGAAGGAATCTGAAAGATTTCCACCCTCGCGTCCATATGATCATAAAATTGACCTCAAACCGGACTTTAAGCCGGAGGCTGCCAAGTTGTACCATTTAATGGACACAGAGCTCATCGAGTTACAAAAATTCCTTGATGATAACTTACAAAAAGGATACATACAGAAATCCGAAAGCCCTCAGGCCGCACCCTTCTTTTTCGTGTCAAAGAAAGACAGAAAATTACGCCCAGTTCAGGACTACCGCAGCCTGAACAAGTACACCATCAAGAATGCCTACCCCATCCCTTCCATCCCACACATCATGGATCAACTATGAGGAGCCCGTTACTTCACCACCATGGACATTCGAGCAGGATATAACAATGTCCGCATTCGCCAAGGCAACAAATGGAAAGGCGCCTTTCGCACTCCCTTCAGACTCTTCGAACCTCACGTCATGTTCTTTGGCATGACAAACAGTCCCGCTACCTTCCAAGCGATGATGGACCACATCTTCCAAGACTTAATTGACAAACATGGTCCTACAGCCGTCATCGTCTACATGGATGACATCCTCATCTTCTCCAACTCTCTTGATGGACTCAGGACTGAAACTCTCGAAGTCCTTCGACGTCTCAAAGAGAACAATCTCTATATCAAACCAGAGAAGTGCAAGTTCGAGCAAACCACCGTCGAATACTTGGGAATGACCATTGCCCATAATCAAGTTCACATGTCGAAAGACAAACTTGCAGGAATTCGAGAATGGCCAACACCAAAAGCTGTTCAAGACGTCCATAAATTCATTGGCTTTGCCAACTTCTACCGCAAATTCATCCATCACTACTCACACATCTGCGCACCATTAAACACCCTTTTGAAGAAAACCAAAACCTTCGAATGGACCAATGACGCTAACAATGCCTTTACCACCTTAAAGGACGCATTCCAGAAGGAACCCGTCCTCATCACGCCCAACACTTCTAAACCATTCATTGTTGAAACCGATGCATCCAACTATGCTACAGGCGGCGTCCTTATCCAAAAAGACAATAATGGAAACAAACACCCATGCGCTAATGTGCTAGCTAGGTAGTAGAAGTGAAATCAATATAAAATCACTATAAGTCGCAATGGATTGCTAAGTTCACCACTACTAACTGCTAGTGCTCGCAAACGAGTTTCGAAGGGGAGATAATCAAATAAGTAGATAGGGGTGGAGGGTGGTATTAGCTAGCGAGATGTCTCACTAGTAGTTTTGATAGCTAGCGAGTGGGGGCTCACTAACAGGGTGGTCGCTAGACAACGACAGACAAGGTTGTTTAATTAAAAATGTAGTTTTGAATCCTAAATGACAGCTACATCACTATAGATACCAAGATAAAGGATTTGCGAGGATAGTTAACAGGCCAGTAGCTAGCTGCACTGTGGTTATACACTCCCGATCTAGTGAACGTACCAACTTGTACCCTCTTGATACAAGATGTGATGAGAATGCTAGTGATCATTTGTCGATCAACTCGCTATATCCAATCTATAGGAATTCTCGCTAATCTAATCTCACTTCCTGAATCTGAGGTCTCTATTGACTGAAGCTAAATCTTAATTCACACTAGACAAGTCACTTAATAAATCACTTATATATGATCTATCGCTAGACAAGCTGGCAAGATTGCTTGCCCAACACGCTTGCTAGCAAGGGGTATTTATACATCGTGAGACTAACTAGACTACATATGACAAAACAGTAAAATATCGGATTATTTGGACGGTCGGACTTCCGCTAGCTACCCTATAACCTGGGTTGAGGGCTTGCTAGACCAATCAGAAGCCTATCTAGTTATCCTTGATGTGTGTCCGTATGGACAGTGCTCTCGTGAGCTATAGTTCCTGGCTACATCCGTTGGTAACTAGGGTCGGTAGCATATGACGTCAGGTCGCCATGCGTACCTAGCTAATATCTTTATTCCAACGGGTGGCTAGCAGCTATCGAACGAGCGATAGCTAGCTGGTACCTTGCCATTGGCACTTGGGGCGGCTTTGCAGTGCCTCGCGAGCCCGATTGCTCGCAAGGTATCTCCTTGCTAGCCGGCCCGTCCGATGCGTGTCTCGGTTCAATTCTGGGGGGGGGCTCACTAGCATGGCTGTGCGCTGACTAATCGCTAGGCTTGAGCCGTAGCTAGAGTGCTATATCACGAACCATTCTTTGAGGAGTTGTGTTATTCTAAATAGACTGATGTCGCTAACCGTTTTGGGTGAATAGGGTCATGTCGCTAGACCTCAGGGCCCATTCGCCTTAGTGATCCGTTGATCTACTGATCCAGAGCACTATAGATAGTCATAGCGAGACATTTCAACGTGCTAGCAAGGCTCCGCTCGCTAGATAGACCTGTAGCTAAGGGTATGTTCATCCGAAGCTAATAGTATGCTTCCTCGATACCGTACGCTTTTCCGGTAAAGGGTACTAATGACCGGTCTCTCTATTGAGGTTCATAGCTAGATACTATATCACTCCTAGCGAGGGTTCCTTGATGTTACTAACGGCCTAACTAGTGATATTCCTAGTTCCTGTAATGGATTCACGATTGAAATCGTTCCGGCCATAACAGCGCTTACCGTTCCAAGTCACTAGACACAACCCAGAGAAACTATGGAACACCCGACAAGGAGTTACTTGCTATCAAACAAGCCCTAGAAGAATGGTGACACTATCTTCTCTCGTCACCCCACCAAATTGAAATCCAATCCAATCACAACAATCTTCGCTACTGGCAAGACGCCAGGAAACTATCCCAACGGCAAGCTCATATCTGGATGGAAATCCAAGAGTACTCATTCACCATTCATCATCGCCCTGGCAAAACAATACCAGTGGCAGACGCACTCTCTCACCGACCTGATCACGAGATCGACGGAAAGGAAGAAAACAAAGATCGAATAGTTCTACGCAAAGAATTATTTGCGAATGCCATATCACCCAAAACCTTATCCGACGATAGCCAACCATCCCTTGAAGAGAAACAAAACATTGTTTCTCAGCATCATGATCATCATTCTGCTGGACATCCTGGCATCGATGAAACCATCTGTCGAGTTCGTTTAGAACGAACCTGGCCTGGCCTCCATGAGTTCATACAGGTAGTCAACCTACAATGTATCAACCGGCACGGTCCAGCGGGCGCATACAATGTATCGACTGACACGGGGCCAGCAGGCCCGCTGGCAATCGAGCGGAAAGGGATGGCCGGCAGTGCCGGTACAAGGTAAAAAATACACTGGCAACTGGTGATGCAGAAGTCTCAAAGAATGGCTGGCAGTGCCGGTACAAGGTAAAAAATACACCGGCAACCAGTGATACAGAAGTCTCAAAGAATGGCCAGCAGTGCCGGTACAAGATGAAATATACTCCGGCAACAGGTGATGCAGGTGTCAGGTCTGGGCCAACCGTGAGAGACTGATTAAAATTAATATAATATACATATAATTTGGAATAATAATGACCTGTGGGAATGGACACACAGGATGGCTGATGTTGTATGAATGGCTGATATACATGCACACCAGGTCGGCCATCGCCACACAAAGCCTCAAAAACAATAATAATATTTAAAAATGAAAAAGAAAAACATCAATCTGCCTCAATATCTATCTCAATATCCTCCTCATTGACTGGGGCTGCTGCATTGGCTGTGCTACCCTGATCAATAGCCTCAATCTTCTTCATGATATCCTCCTCAATGAGGGTATCGGCGTATTGCCGGACGCTGCATGCCCGATTGGCAGCACGTTCAATCTCCTGAATCCTCTGGGTCTCAGAATAATATAACCGGTGGGCGGCATCTTGATAACTCAGCCCTTCCTGCTGTTGAAGTGCTTTGATTTTGGCATGAAGAGCAACAAGCTCCCGTTCAGTAAGGCCCTAATAAAATATATATGTTAGATTGTGTGTCAGCAGCCGGGTAAACCAGACTGACCGGTACTGGTGGAGTAATTACAGCCATCCTCAAGTGACAATGATGGTGGGAAGGGAAAGGGGAAGGGAAAAGCAAAGGAGGTGGACGTGGAGGAGATGAAAAAGAGGAGGAAGGAGAAGAAGGAGGAGAGGAAGAGGAAGGAGAAGGAGAGGAAGGAGAGGGTGGAAGGGAGGGAGGAGGGGGGGTATATGACGGCCGGAGCGATGACCGACCGGCCCAAGGCCCCAAGAAAAAGGAGGCAGCCGGTCGGAACCGGCAACTTGCATGAGCCCCCTTGTGAGCGTTGCCACAAGGCGGGCAATGATTGCGAGAAGTCCGTTGGAGGTGGAACCTGCCTGCGCTGCCGCAGATTGAAGATGCAGTGCAGCCTGGTGTTGGGGGCATGTGACCTCGCGAGGTACCAGCGCTGGCGGAAAGTTGTGAAGGAGGATAAGGAGGAGAGGAGGCAGCAGAAGAAGAGGAAGGTGGAGGAGGTGGAGGTCAGTGAGGATGAGGAGGTGGAGCCGAGGCCGAAGAAAGTGAGGGAGGCCCGACCGGGGCACACGGTGGAACCGGCCTCCTTAGGTGAGTCTCCTCCACTTACCTTTCATGTGCCATCAAACTAACTAACTTGCAACAGAGCCACTCAAAGAGTGGGCCCAGGAGGTCGAAGACTCCTTCCGGCGGCTCGTGGGTAGATACGCCTACGTCAACGATGCCGCAACGCAGGGGCTCAATGAGACCCAAGCCCAGCTGCGCGGACTGGCCGGCCGCCTCGACACCATTATTCGCTGGTCGGCCAACAACATCGCCCTGGAGCAGGTGCAGGCTGCCTCCATTGTGGAGCGCCTGCAGAATCAGGTGATGCTCCTGGGCGAGAAGGTCAATGAGGTGTGCG
>QFDT01001101.1:0-46075 GCA_003315915.1 Macrolepiota dolichaula
GCACCTTATACATCACCTTGGTCCCTGGTCAATTCAGAACTTACAGATGTGCAGTCGTAATTCAACAGTTGATGCATTCATCCAGGATGTTGTGTCTGCTGCTGGCAAGCTCAAGTCTTTGGGCTGTACTATGGAGGACACTGAGGTTACAGACATTATCCTCATGAGGCTGGATTCCTCTTTCCATCACATCAGATCCACCATCTGTTGAATTATGATCGCGCGTCTGTAAGTTCTGAATGACTGGGGACCAAGATGATGTATAAGGTGCAACTTGACAAGGGGATCAACCCTTGTCAAGTCCAAACTATATAGTAAATACAACGGCACACAGTGTTGAAAGGTAATCCGTGCATGTTCAGCCATCTTGGGGATATCGGCCATCTCGGACATTATCTGATTATGTAATATTGTTTGTGATTTCTTGTGTCTTTTGTGTCGCGGGAATTTCCAATCAAGAACTATACAGTTGGTCTGTGCGCCGTAGTTTTAGCTATATAGTCTGTATTTGACAAGGTTGACACCTTGTCGCGTTGCACCCTAATACTATGCCTTTATCCTCAGTCACTCAGAACCTTCGATAGGTCTCAACCAGTGTCTTATTTTAACACAACGCAACTCTGCTACACAACTGCCATGTCTACTACTACCTCCTTCGATGACATCGCAGGACGTGCCCTCGATGAGGTCCGGAACGCAGCTGCCACCCCACCATCACTACCAGAACATGTCATGCCTGTGTTCGCATGGGTAGTGTATCTGCTGACCATCCTCATTAACTTGCTGGAGACTATCTTTCGAGATCTAGGCAACCGCCTCGACCAGTTGACTCTGCTACCTCCCACACATGGACCAGCTCCCTCGACGCCAGCTGCCCCCGCTCAGCCAGCTGCCTCAGCTGCAGCTGCCTCTGCCTCCCATCGTCGCACTCCAGCCGCCCACAATCGTAGGTGCGCCCAGTGCCATGCTCGCGGTCACGACGCCATTGAATGTCGCACTGCCAACCCATCCGCTATGAGAAAACGAGTAGCAAAGAACAACCGGTCCGCCAAGGAAGTCCAACGCAAACGGTGTTACGGCCGAAACAATTTCGATCGTGAATCCATCACAGGGGCTAGGAATAGCACTAGTTACGGCGCCAGTAACATTAAAGAACCCTCACTAGGGAAGATATAGTACCTAGCTATGAAACTCACTAGAGATCAGTCATTAGTACCCTTTACTGGAAAAGTGTACAGTATCGAGGAATAATACTATCAGCTTCGGACGAACATACCCCTAGCTGCAGGTCTATATAGTGAGCGGAGCCTCGCTAGCACGTTGAAGTGCCTCGCTACGACTATCTATAGCGCCCCAGATCAGTAGATCAACGGATCACTAAGGCAAATGGGCCTTGATGTTAAGAGGTAATCCGCTCGGTTTCAGGCATCTCGGGCATCTCGGCAGCCTCGGTGTTATATTTGATTTACATTTTATTTTGGATTTATTTTGTGTTTTCGTATCGCGGGAATTTCCGATCATGAACTGTATAGTTGGTCTGTGCGCCTGTATGTTTCCTATATAGTCTTGACTTGACAAGGTTGACACCTTGTCGAGTTACACCTTATACACTGCCGTTATCCCTGGACCATTCTAGATCCTACAGATAAGCCATCGTACTTCAACACTTGAGGTCTAGCGAGCACAACCCTATTCACCCGAGACGGCTAGCGACATCAGTTCATTTAGAATCTACAGTTCACCGAGACCAGTTCGCGATATAACGCTCTAGCTACGGCCCAATCTGTTGACAAAGCAGCATAAGCGCTAGTCATGCTCTCATCACATGTCACATCACGTGACAGCATAAGCGCCGTCACGGGCGCTCGGACCGGATCATTGACTCTGATCATACGTTGATCATCGAAGCATTGATCACACGAGGCTGTGCGGAATGATACCAGCACGCTTCCATTATGCTATCTATTATTAGTTCAATAGAATAGCTGACAGTTCTCCGATTGCATTCATCTGCATCCGTCAATGTGCTTGTCAGTGTAGTATGCGTAGTGTAGTTACCCTGCACCCTCTATGGTATATAAGGACTCTTAGATGGCCCAATTATGATAACTTTCTCTACTCTTTTACTCGCTCTCCAAAAGCTCCAACTACTCAAAGTTTCAAGCTTACCACCGTCTCACATTAGCAAGGCAAGTGTTTACCTATCGTACACTACTCTGCGTGCTCGTTGTACGCTTTGCTTTCAACACAATCCTATCAATTAGTCAGCGCACAGCCGCATTAGTTAGCCCCCCCCAGAATTGAACTGAGACACGCGTTGGAAGGACCGGCTAGCAAGGAGATACCTCACAAGCAATCGGGCTCGCGAGGCACTGCAAACCATCCAAAGTACCAATAGCCAGGCGTCAGCAAGTTACCGATTGTTCGATAGCTGCCGGCCGTACCTTGGAATAAAGATAATAATTAGGTAGGCATGTCTGCCTGACGTCATACGCTACCGACCCTAGTTACCGATGGATGTAGCTAGGTATTATCGCTCGCGAGAGCACCGTCCATACAGACACCCATCAGGGATAACTAGATAGGCCTCCGATTGGCCTAGCGAACCCTCAACCCAGGTTATAGGGTAGCTAGCAGAGGTCCGACAAACCAATAAATCCGATATTTTACTATTTCTTTATTTGTAATCTAGTTAGTCTCGCGATGTATAAATACCCCTCGCTAGCGAGCACGTTGGACAAGCAATCTTGCCAGCTCATCTAGTGATAGATCATATATAAGTGATTTATTAAGTGACTTGTCTAGTGTGAATTAAGATTTAGCTTCAGTCAATAGAGACCTCAGATTAAGGAAGTGAGATTAGATTAACAAGAATTCCTATAGATTGGATATAGCAAGTTGATCGACGAACGGTCACTAGCATTCACATCGCATCTTGTATCAAGAGGGTACAAGTCGGTATGTTCACTAGATTGGGAGGGTATAACCACAGTGCAGCTAGCTACTGGCCTGTTAACTATCCTCGCAAATCCTTTATCTTGGTATCTATAGTGACGTAGCCGTCATTTAGGATTCAAAGTTATATTTCAATTAAACAACCTTGTCCGTCGTCGTCTAGTGACCACCCCGTTAGTGAGCCCCCACTCGCTAGCTACCAAAACCACTAGTGAGACATCTCACTAGCTAATACCGCCCCCCACCCCTATCTACCTATTTGATTATCTCCTCTTCAAAACTCGTTCACGAGCACTAGCAGTTAGTAGTGGTGAACTTAGTGACCCATTGCAACTTATAGTGATTTTATATTGATTTCACTTCTACTACCTAACTAGCACATTAACAGGCCAACACAGCCCGCACCGTGCCAGCTATGCCCACTCTGCCTCCTCCTCCGTTCTATCATCCTGGATACCCATCACTCCCACCGCCGCCTCCTCCTATTGAGTACGCTGCCCTAGTGGCCGACTCGACTGAGTTGCGCTGGCGAGCCGCCCAATCCGCCTGTGATAAGCGACGTCGCCAAGGACCACAGGTTGCCAATGCCGCCTGCACCCATGTGTGTGGTGCTGCTCGCACTTCCATTCCCCCTCACCCTCCTCTCAGTCCTCGTACGCGAGCTGAGATGCTAGCGGAGATAGGGACGGGTCCTCCCTCTCCTTAGCGACGCCCGACATTCCCTCCACTCGCTAGATTAGGGGGTTGTGTTGAAAGGTAATCCGCGCGTGTTTGGCCATCTCGGGGATATCGGCCATCTCAGACATCATCTGATTATGTAATATTGTTTGTGATTTCTTGTGTCTTTTGTGTCGCGGGAATTTCCAATCAAGAACTATACAGTTGGTCTGTGCGCCGTAGTTTTAGCTATATAGTCTGTATTCGACAAGGTTGACACCTTGTTGCGTTGCACCCTAATACTACGCCTTTATCCTCGGTCACTCAGAACCTTTGATAGGTCTCAACCAGCGTCTTATTTTAACACACAGACCAACTATACAGTTACTGATAAGGTTTTCTCACGATATAAAAACTAAAAGAAAACAAAATAGAAAAGATATTGAATAATAACGCCAAGATGGCCGAGATCCCTGATGTGCCCGAAACCGAACGGATTACCTCTTAACACAACCCCCTAATCCCGTGAGAGTGGAGGGCGATGTCGGGCATTGCTAAGGAGAGGGAGGACCCGTCCCTATCTCTGCTAGCATCTCAGCTTGCGTATGAGGACTGAGAGGAGGGTGAGGGGGAATGGAAGCACGAGCGGCACCACGCACATAGGTGCAGGCGGCATTGGCAACCTGAGGACCTTGGCGATGTCACTTGTCACGAGTGGATTGAGCTGCTCGCTGGCGGAGCTCAGTTGAGTTGGCAACTAAGGCAGTGTACTTGATAGGAGGCGGTGGCGGAACGGATGAAGGGTATCCAGGAAGATAGAGTGGGGGTGGAGGCAGAGTGGGTGCGGCTGGGATGACCCGAGCTGAATTGGCTCGTTCGCGCCGGGCTTCCTTGGCGGTCCGGTTGTTCTTTGCTACCTGTTTTCTCATAGCGGATGGGTTTGCGGTGTGGCACTCGGAGGCGTCGTGACTGTGGGCATAGCACTGGGCGCATCTACGATTGTGTGCGGCTGGAGTGTGAGCCTGGGAGGCTGAAGCGGCTGCGGCAGGGGCAGCTGGCGGAGCGAAGGTGGCTAGCCCAGAGAAGGACAATCTGTGCGTGGGAGTGGGCGGATTCATGTGCTCGAGGCGGTCACTGATGGTGCAGAAGATGTTCTCTAGCGCGCTGGTGAGGACGATTAAGACTGTCACTACCCAGGATACCACAGGCATGAAGGGCGCTGGGATCTCTGGTTGGGTGGTGACAACGTGTCGTACCTCATCGAGGGCATGTCCTGCGATGTCGGCGATGGAGGAGGTAGAGGAAGACATGGCAGTTATGTAGCAGTGTCGAGTTGTGTTGAATTACGATCGCACGTCTGTAAGTTCTGAATGACCAGGGACCAAGACGATGTATAAGGTGCAACTCAACAAGGGGATCAACCCTTGTCAAGTCCAAACTATATTCACCCATAGCTGTAATCATGAAATTATGGCTTGACAAACTGCCAAATATAGCCTACCCCTCTTCAACAAAGGAAATAGAAAATGGTTGGACAATAGGAACCTTTCATTACTTTTTAAATCATGCAAACTTGTCTCTAAATAAGATGGTTCTTTTAAGATTCTCAAGAAAATTTCCCTAGTGAACTTCAAACTCAGACTTCTGCAGCAATGGAAAATTCACAATGTCTTCTATGTTTCACTCCTAACCTTTGTTTGAGAGAATCAACTATATGAAGAACACTTTAAGAATCCACCTCCAGACCTTGAGAATGATGAAAAACATTACAAAGTAGAAGCAATCATTAATTATTGAAGAAAACGCAATGTGTTATAGTACTTGATCAAGTAAAAAGGTTACTTCACCTCAGAGAGAACACCTAGGAACCCAAAAGAAACTTAGTATTACAAATCCTGATGCTTACCTAAGCTCAAGATAAAGGCAGGGGAACAGCAGTCTTAGATAAGCAGGTGAGAGATGAGATAAGATCAAGAGATCAGATAGAAGATAGGATATGACAGGCTGAGTTATAGACAAGTTGTTATGTCTGGGTCCTACAGATGCCAGACAGCTAGTTTATATACACAGAGGGCTAGGACCTGGGACACTACCAGATGACCCCAGAAACTCTAGTCCTTACTAATTACATGGAGAAACTAATATCTCCTAGCCAATGGCATAAAACTCTTACTGATTGTTAATAATGACACCATACAACAACATAGATAAAGATCTTATCTTACTGATCATTTCAGAACCTTCTAGAACAATGAGAAGTGATAAACTAAAGATAGCACAGATAATCAACACATGATATAGATAATAATGATTGGTGCATAGTTCTTGAACAGATGCACACCCCGTGACATCCCAGGTATTGTCAGAATGCGACAGACAAGGGCTTTCCAATGGTACTAAGCACAAGGTAAATGGCCCAGTATTTGGCAAGATATAATGTAAACAATGTATTCTGCCAAATCTGTGACACACAGGAGCTAGGAATGCACACATGATAGGACAAGCAAGTATCCAATGGAAAATAACAGAATGAAGAGATATGAAACAGATGGAGAAACTATGGACAGAACTGAGACATACAAGAAAACAGGAATGAGTCAGTTGACAGTTGGTGGATTGCCCCACAATGTATTGGTTGCCAAGTGACCATGGGTTAGCAGCCAGTTACCCAAAGGCAACTGGTACGGCAATAGTTGAAGTTGGCCAATGTTGGAGAAATAATGAAAGGATTGCTAGGTATAGTTGTGATTGGGGCAGCATTGGTTGGGTGGTGTTGGTTGGATTGGGTTGTGACACTGCAATTAAATAGTTGATAAATTTTACTCTCTCTTCTTTCACAAGTTGAGCTACTGGATCTTCATCCATTTGATCTGCTGGTTCATCAGTCTCCCATGTGTCAAATACAGTATTTTCCATGGTTTTGTGCTCATTAAAGTTGTGACGCATTTGACAGAGACATGCACTTGCCTCATGTTTGGGTATATTTTGTGCAGGAGATCAATTATCATGCCAGTAGTTAGTGTACAACTGGATAGCTCTTTTTTGCAGAGGAACTCACTCTCTGTGATCATATCTGTGTAGAGTTTTGACTGGGTGAGCCCTTTCACCATACATATTGTTAGAACAAAACAGTATTTGCTTTGGGCACATGGATCTGTGCACAGGCTCTGGTGAAGGAGTCCTCCCTTGTGTAAAGAGTCTTTTCCCCTGCTCAAATGTGCTGTTATTGGCAGGTTTATCATAATTGTATGGCCATACTGGAGAAGCTGGCTTGCAAGATAGTCCAGCCTCAGGTTGAGGAGCCAGAGCTGGAGCAGGGGTGTAGTCTAATGGTGTTGGGCTTCTTGATTCTTTTTTTGGTGCTGGAAAAACACTTTGAGAAGTAGAGAGGGTATGCACTGTGACTTGTCAGCCATGTGACAGTTAATCCTGAGAAGGCACAGGAGGTGCACCATGTCCCAAAGGTGGCAGAGTTAGAGCCAGAGGAGCTTCTGAACCAAAGGATGAGGAAAGTGGTGGTAGTGGAGCATTGCCACTGTCTGGGACAAAGAGATCAGGTGAAGGAATTGATCCTCTCTCTATCATCTCATTATGTTTTGATGGATTAATTGGCTTACAAGGATACCAACTTTCACCAAAAATAGCTGTGGGCAATCTAAAGATTGTGTTCCCTTGATGGAGGCAGATAAAAATGTAATTGACACTATTACTATCATATCCAATAAAGATCATTGGTTCCAAGTGCAAACTTTGTTTATTCTTGCACATCTCAGGGGAAATAAATACATAGGCTCCACAGCCAAATATTTTGTTCATTGCATATCTGGTTAAATACCAGTATAAACTCTATATGGAGTTTTCCACTTAAGACGTCAAATGGGAGTATGGTTGTACAAGAAGGTAGCAGTTTGGACCATGAACTCTCAGTATGAGGGAGTGAGGTCTGCAAATAAACACATGGCCTTGGCCTTCTCTCAGAGCATCTGATTAAAGTGTTCTGCTTGACCATTTTGTTGATGTACATGGGGTGCAAATGTTGTGTGTTTGATACTGTTTAGCAATAGGAATTCCTCAAATGCTTTCAATGTGAACTCCCCTACATTATTGGAGTGAAGATGTTGAATCCTATACCTGGCTTGTTCTGCTTTTATCATTTCCATGAACTGCTTGAAAGCAATCAGCGTTTCCACTTTTGAGTGTAATAGAACAATGACAGCTCAGGCAGAGTAATTATTAAGAAAAGTGACAACCCACTTGAATTTGTGGTAGGAAGTTGTGGGAAATTCCATGAGGTCTGAGGTCAGTATGTACAACCTCCAGGTATTTGTGTGCCTTAGGCTCCTGAAGTGGGAATTGCTTCTGGTGCATTTTACCAAGGGCACAACCTTTACATAGACTTTTCATCAGGGTATCAATAGGTGGTATGCCAAACAAATTCTCTCAGGTCTTCAAAAGGACTTGATTGGAAGGATGCCCAAGGTGACAATGCCATAAATCAAAAGATGAGGCTTCTAATGTCACAGATTTGCCCACTGCATGATTGTAAAGTATGCATGAGTGGACATGATGCAAAGATACATTGTATTTTGCTGGTTTAGTGAATATCCATGAATTGCCTTGTGGTGTAACAAGTCTAGTTCCATTTAAATTAGCTTCTGATTCAAGACCCACCTTAAGGAAGGTGCCAATTGAAAGAAGTCTATTCCAAAACCCTGGTACATAGTAGACCAGCCATAAGCAGATGATTTGAGATTTAGTGTGCAAGTACCTTGCCACCATAACCAGGCCTGACATTGCCTATGCTGTTTCCTACCTTGGAAGATTCAACCACAATTCTGCTCCTCAACACTAGGCTGCTGTCAAGCACTTATTTTGCTATTTGAAGGGCACCATGGACTGAGGCTGGTATACAGAGGCTCAGATGAAGAAAGCATCTTTGTGGCCTATTCTAATGCTTTCCATGGCTCCTGCAAGGCTACAGGAAGGGCAACAGGTGGATATGTGACTTTGGTTGGTGGTGGAGCTGTGGGTATTGAAAGAAAAGAGGGAGATGAGAGAGAAAGCTCAGATACTGACACAGACACAGACACAGATGGGAGGATGAAAGATGGAATTGATGGGAGCTGAGGCACTCCTTATATACCTAATCCACATGGTCTGTGCACTACTGAGCATGTGACTACCAATCATGTGACTACTGATTATGTGACTACTGAGGCTAGTCAGACTTTAACAGTGGGATAGTCCTCCAAGAAGCAGAGCTTTGTAACACTCTCAAGCACTGAGGCTGAGTATGTGGCAGCTGTTGAGGGAGGCAAGGAGATCTTGTGGATGAGGAACATCCTGTCTGAGTTTGGCTACACTCTCCCATCCCCCTCCACTCTCTTTGTTGACAACAGGTCTGGTATCAGTGTTGCCAAGAACCCAGAACACCATGGCAGGGTAAAGCAGATGAATTTGCACTTTTTCTGGCTCAGGGATACTGTGAAAGGAGGTCTGGTAGATCCTGTATATGTGAGGACTGATGAGCAGCTGGCTGACATGTTCACCAAGGCTGTGAGCAAGAAGACTGTGATGTACACAGTTCCTAGGTTGGGCCTCAAGAGATAGAGGTCTGTGTGTTGGATTTGGACTGGTCAGATCAGGGGGTTGTGTTAGAGTTGCTCCTCCCAGTCAGGTGATTCCAGTCAGGTGATGTCTCATGTGATTTACATGTGATGGTGGGATGGGAAAGTCTTAGATAATTTTTTGTCTAGTATATAAACTGTACTTCTCCTACTTGTCTTCCTTATCTCCTTACAGTGTTCTCAGACACTTAATCTACTTTCTTCTGGTGACTGTTAGGACTCCTTTGGAGTCTTCCTGCTTCAAATCTCAATACATCACATCCTTGCAGGCTCGCATGGGGACAAGGGGAGTCTGGGAACAATTGTGAGTGAGGAGATGATGTAAAAAGAAAGGTACATATGAGTAGAAATTGCTTCCATAGTTCATTCCAAGAGAGACAGTATTTGTTAAAACAGAAAAGTGACCACACTAGGGTTTGAACCTGGAACTTCCTGTTGGAGCTACAGTTGCTTTTACCACTGAGCTATATGGTCTGGTTACTGTAAAAACTAGTAGGTCATATATAACCTGTTTCACTAGAGATGGCCTTATTAACTTTTGTGACTGATATATTGCCTATATAAAGGTAGTCACACTATTTCTGTAGTCACAGTCACCTTGACGCACAGACCATGTAGTTTTGGTATATAAGGAGTGGCCCAACTTCCCCAATGATCATTCTTTCCCCCCATCAGTGTCTGTGTTAGTGTTGTTGAGAGTAATAGAGGATATAAGCAGAAGAGACTCAGACACAGACACTAACACAGACACTGATGGGGGAAAGAATAATTATTGGGGGAGTTGGGTCACTCCTTATATACCAAAAGTACATGGTCTGTGTGCCAAGGTGACTGTAACTACAGGAATAGTGTGACTACCTCTATATAGGCAATGAACCAGTCACAAAAGTTAACACTCCCACCTGTTCTGGTGAAGGACACAAAGAGAAACCCAAAGAAGAAGAAAGAACAAGTAAATACTCCCACCTAATCTAAACAGTGTCCAGTGAAGAGAAGAAGACTAAAACATGTCTATACAATACCCAAACCAAGAACAAGCCAGAATCCAAGACAACAAACAAGTCCATTAAATCAGAATAGGTTCAACAGAGTAGTAGGCAGAGTGAGAGAATCTGGGAGAAGGAGGTGGAGAGTTGGCAGGAGAGCCAGGGGGAGATGACAAGAAGTAATAGGCATGGTGAGCTGCCTGAACATCAGGATGCCTGTTCTGCTGGGAGTTGGAGAGGATTCAATCCTTGACCTCTGGTGGCATGTTGAACATGCATCTGGCTGCAATGTGCCCAGGTCTTCCACACCTATGGCAGTGGCCTTCATTGGTAGGGTTACACCACCTAAAGCCCTTGGAGTCCACAGGAGAAGGAGGAGGGTGAGAGGTGAACTGCTGATGATGTGGGTGTGAGGAAGGTGTAGGAGTGTAGCCATGACCATGAGACCTAGAGGGTTGTGTTGAAGTACAACTGCATATCTGTGAGGTCTAAGATGGCCTGGGGATAATGGCAGTGTATAAGGTGTAACTTGACAAGGAAATCAACCTTGTGTTAAAGTCTGACCAGCCTTCAGTAGTCACATGATCTGTAGTTACATGTTTGGTAGTCACATGCTTAGTAGTGCACAGACCATGTGGATTAGGTATATAAGGAGTGCCTCAGCTCCCATCAATTCCATCTTTCTTCCTCCCATCTGTGTCTGTGTCTGTGTCTGTGTCTGAGCTTTCTCTCTAGTCATCCTCTCTTCTTTCAACACCTTGTTGAGTCAAGACTATATATGAAAAATACATGGCGCACAGACCAACTATACAGTTCTGATGGGAATTTCTCACGGTAAATAATCAAAGGAAAATATAAAAGAAAAAGATAATTGAATAGAACACTGAGTGTGCTGAGATCCCCAAGATACCCAAAACTGAACGGATTACCTTTTAACAGGTTGAGGCCTAGCAGAGGAATGGGAAGGCCTGGAGGAGTGAAAGAGAAAAGGTGATACAGCAAATGCCTGAGCAGGTAAGGAAGAGGAATAGGAGAAAGTGTCTGCTGATGTAGCTGAGGAGAGCATCATCTTGATCTTGTCAATGGAAGGAGAGGACTCCTGAGTGAGGATGGTGTTAAGAGGTAATCCGTTCGGTTTTGAGCACATCAGGGATCTCGGCCATCTCGGCATTATTATTCAATATCTTTTCTATTTTGTTTTCTTTTAGTTTTTATATCGTGAGAAAACCTTATCAGTAACTGTATAGTTGGTCTGTGCGCCGTTGTATTTACTATATAGCTCTTTTTTTAGTGGATAGGAGTTGTTTCATGTGGTTTTCTGCTGTGGGAGTATCTGTGGGTTTGACCAAAGAAGGCAGTGCTTTTGGTGAGGATCCATAGATCAGCTGGAAGAGGGTTTCTTCTTTTCCTGCATGGGAGCAATTGTTGTGTACAAACTTGTAAGTTCAAAGGTACTTGCTCCATTTGATTGAATTATTGGTAGTGAAGATAGTGAGGTAGGTTTCTATTTCTTGATTGAAGTGTTTTGTGGTACCATCAGTTTGAGAATAATAGGCAGTGGAATAGAGGACTTCAATGTCAAGTAGCTTGTATAGGATTTTCATGGCTTTAGAGGCAAAGCAAGGATCTCTGTCAGAGATCATCTTGTCAGGGAGTCCATACTTCAAAAATAGTTGATCAACTAAAAGCTGTGCAATAGCTTTTGAGTCAGACACTTTTTGAGTAAATACTAATATTATTCCCTTTGATAAGCCACAGTCTACTATGGCTAAAATAGAATTGAATCCTCTGGAGGGTGGAAAATCTGTAATGAGATCCATCAAGATCTGTGCAAAGGATCAAGTAGAAGATGGTGCCAGAATAGGTAAGAAAGGTGCCTTTTCTGGACATCTAATGATCTTGTGACATTGACAGGTAGGACAGCTTCTGAACATAATCCTTCATTCCAGGCCAATAGCAATGCTCCTTGAGTTTACAAAGTGTTTTGGCTATTTCAGGATGGCCTGTGGTTTGGTGATTATGAACTTTGTAGAGTAGTTTTCTATGAAGTTCTTTATCATTGGGAATGAGGATTTTTCCAGAATGGTGAAGAAGGTCTTGATTGAAGGTATCATTGTTTTCAGGATTGATAAATTCTCAATATTTACAAATGATATTGACAAGATCTTTGGTGATAATAGCAATTAAGTCTTCTAAGAAGACAACAACATCTTTATTATTCTTGGCAGGGGGATGATGGTCTAGTCTGCATGATAAGACATTGGCTGGTCCATTTTTCTGACTGGGAATGTGCTTGATCTTGAGCATGAGTTTAAAACATTCCATGTAGGAGGCCTATTGAGCTTGGCATTAATTGAGGCTTTGAGGCTTTTTAAATCGTGACAGATTTTTATAATTGCTCCAGACAATAAATTTGTACTTTGCTCCTTCAAGATAATGTCTCCTTTCTTGAAATGCACAAATTATGGCTAACCATTTCTATTCAGAACAATGATAGTTCCATTTGGTCTGGTTGAATGCTTGAGAATGAAAGGCAATGGATTGACAAATATCATTGACATTTCTTTGCCATAAGATTGCTTCTGAAGCATAAGCTGATGCATTGGTTTCAATTTCAAAAGGTTTGTCTGGGTTGGGAGCAATGAAGATGAGTTATTCTTTAAATTTGCTCTTGAGGGAGTCAAAGGCTTCTTGATGTTCTTGAGTCCATTCAAACCTGACATTTGGGGACATCAATTTGTTGAGGGGTGTGATGTGATAAGAGTAATTTTAAATAAACCTTTGATAGAAGTTACAAAATCCAATGAATTTGCAAACATCTTGAGTGGTCTTGAGAGTAGACCAATCCTTCATGCCTTGTAACTTTGCTGCATCCATTTCAATAGAATTTGGCATAACAACTGCTCCAAGGTACTCAATGTGTTATTTCTCAAATTCACACTTCTCTGGTTTGAGGTAGAGATCATGTTCTTGAAGTATTTTGAGGACTTGATGGGTGAGTGTGTAAAGTTGTTGCTGAGTTGGGACATAGATGAAGATATTATCCATATAAACAAGAACTTCTCCTTTCTTGATGAGATCTGCAAAGATGTAATCCATTATGCTCTGGAACATTGCAGAGGAATTGCACATTCCAAAAAACATAACAGTAGGTTCAAAAAAACCATGTGATATCTTGAATGCTACTTTCCAGTGGTTTTCTTTACAAATTCTAATGTTTTTGTATCCTGTGCAGACATCCATCTTTATAAACCATTTTAAATCTTTTACTTTGTCAAGTAAGATTGGGATAAAGGGAATGGAGTATGCATTCTTGATAATATAAGAGTTGAGATATTGATAACAGAGTTTTTCATCTTTTTTGCCTACAAAGAAGAAAGGAGATGCTATGGGCAATTCAGAAGCTGTATATATCCTTTAGACAGGTTATTGTCTAAGAATTTATCAAGTTCTTCTGTCTCTTTTGGTGAAAGAAAGTATGGTTTGTGGGATTTGGGCTTAAATTTGGTGTTAAGCTCAATCTTGTGATCCTAGGGGCATGCAGGTGGAAAATAAAATGCTTTCTCTTCAAAAAAGACATCAAGGAAGTCATGGAATTCTTGGGGTACAACTTTCTTTGGATTGTATTCCTTTTTTTCTCTATACTGCTATGCTATGGCTTGTAATGTGTTGGCTTTGAAGTTGATTTTTTTGAAGTCAATTAGTTTGAGATTCAGAATTTTGGTGTGATTGTCTTGGATTTTTATAGAACAAATAATTGCTTGAAGTCTAGAATTTTCCTTTATAGGATTTCTCCATGAATGTATTATTGTAGATCAATCAATGTCTGGATTATACTCAGATAACCAGGGCATTCCTAAAATTATGCACTGTCATCCAAAGTTGATGATCTTGGGGTGAATAGCCATTTTGTGTCCATCAATCATGAGATTGAGGGTGCATTCTTTGGATGCTATTCCACAATTGTTGCTAGATCCATTGGTGTTTAGAAAATTAATTGGTTTTTCTAGAAGTTTCTTTGGAAGATTTCAATTATTTGAAAGTTCTGGATCAATGAAATTTCCACCTGCTCCAGAGTCAAGGATAGCAAGAATTTTGGTTTCTTGTCCATTAGAGAGGTATACTGTTGAGGGAAGATAAATTATCTTGTTTTTTGTAACAGCTTGAATAGTATTAATTGATTTGGTTCCTAAGATAAGATTGTTAGAAAAAAATTGTTTGATACTTATTTCTTTCTAGAGTCTTGAAAGGATTGGTTCTCTTGAAATGCTTCTTCATCATCTGATTCTTCTACATTATTGATTTGTTGTTTCTTGAATGACTTTTTCTTTGTCTTGTTGAAACTGTGAGGGTCAAAGTTGGATCACAAGCAGATGAATTGTAAATGAGTAACCAAACAAGTCCTAGCATGACATAGTATACTCCTTTTCCCTGTCATTTTCCTATTTCTCAACTCAAACTAGATATATTTAAAATGTAGACATAGCCAGCCACCTAGGTATATATATTGTAGTAGGTAGCCAACAATACAAAGAAGATTTGTCCTCCTATCTTTTATCCTTGTGTAGAAGCCTCACATCTTATATCTGGTGCCCCACACCAGGACTCTCTCTTGCTTCATCCTACTTGTACTAGCTTATATCTTACCCAGGTGCTCATTTCTCTTATTTGGCCACATATTATATATATCTCTGGCCATCTTGCTTTGCTTGTTGAACTCAGTGCTCATTGTCCATTGCAATTGTTACTCATTATACTCATTGCTTGTTACTCATTGTGCATTATACTTGTTTCTTATCATACTTTATACTCATTACTTATCTTGTACTATACATACTGTGTGTTGTTTCCAGCAACCACACACTGTTCATCATTGCATCACATACCCATCACAGATTCCCTTAATGAATTAATGACACATTGTCACTCTTATCAATGTAATGGTCAGCTGCAGAAATCAAGAATATCACAGATTTGTAGGCCTTTAGCTTCATTGATGATGGCTCATGTAGCACCTCAGGGAGTGGCAGCCATGCCTTCACTAGGAAGTAGAAAGGCACTGGAATTTGATTCTAAACATGCAAATCAATTAAGGGAGTTTTTACAGAAATTCAAAGAACAGGTGAATGCATGTGGACTCACCTCAGAAGAGAAATTGAGAATTGTTGTGTGCTATACAAATCTTAACACCAAGTGTTTCTGGAAAAGTTTGAAGGGTTATGATGATGACTTTGTGGTATTAAAAGGGAAGATCCTCAAATGCTACTCAAATCTACCAATGGAAGAACATTATACTGTCAACAATCTATTGAAAATAATTGCAAAGACACAGAAGAGCACTATTGAGACTGAAAGAGACTTGAACAGGTATTATCAGAAGTTTTGGCCTATTGTGGATCATCTTCTCAATGCCAAGAAGTTAATTCAGGGGAAGTGCAACCATTGTTTCTGGAAGGGCTTACCTGTGGATGCATGTAAGGCAATCCATGTACAAATTAAGTTGAGGAGTCTGGATTTTGCAAGATCAGAGGTGCCTGTGGTGGATGTAGCAATGATGGCAGGACATTTTGTGTTCCCAGCAGAAGGGGTAGACAATGATGAGAATAAAGATGAGTTGTGGGATTATAAGCAACATTGAAGGGGGGTAGATTTTGAAAATGATTCTGATGAGAATAATGAGAGGGCCTTGAACAAAGGGGGGAAAAAGAAAAAGAGACATACAATAATAGTGGATAATGATGAAGAGGAAGAAAAGCAAAAGAAAAATCATTGACAGACAAGAATAGACAGTGAGGATGAAAGCTGTCATTTACAAATGTAGAGGGTAGATTTGGGAGATAATCAGATAAAGAAAATTAAGGAGATGCAACATTGATGGAACACTTACATGAGTTAAATGTGAAGGATGCACAATATGCATTGGCCTATGTGCAGTTGATTCTTTATGCACCCAAAATTGCAAAGAAGATCCCTCCACCATTGAGTTGGGTCCAAGTGTCATCTTTTCAAGTCACTGCACCAAGCCATACATTTATGCCACCATCAACACATTACTTTCCTTTACAATAGCCTCAACAAGTGCAATTTTATCCACTTCATACATAGTGTCCTCCTTTTTCTCTATACATAACTCCACTGTCATGTCATTTTTGCAAATTTCTGGAGTGTCAAGTTTGTACTTGCCCTATTACAGCAAAATATGTTTGCACTGGTTGTGTAATACAATATCAAGATGGTTTCTATACTTTCCCTGATGGGTTATGTGATGGTCTTTGAGCATCAGTGGATGTCCAAAATACCTTGGAAACAAGTCAATTAACTTCTATGCAACCATCAACAACACCTACAGCTTATACCAATTTTATTGAATCAGGTGATGATAAGGATTTTCTGTGGGGGGGGATGGTACAGTTAGAGAGTTTAGCAGAGGAATTGGTTACTACAAGGGTGGCAGAAAAATGGAAAGAGGATAAGAGGGGAAAGAAAAATAATGTAGCCTATCACATTGAGTCAAAGTTGGAGGATGAGGGTCTGACATAGTGGTTGCTGAGCCAAATCTTGGATCTGGAAGTGCCAAGAGTCAAGGTTGGAGAATTGTTGGGAGTAAGTGGAGATATGAGGAAGATGCTGATGGATATGACAAAAATGTGCAAGGTGCCTAGCAATGCAATTTTGCAAAATCTGAAGGGAGTTGAGTTCCCAACTCCATTATGTGAGATAGACATGAGATTGGTGGGAGGAAAAGCTGAGAAAGGGTTATTGGATGATAGATTGGAAATGGTGGTGATATGTGCAGATCTATGCAAAGAGTTAGGATTGAAGCCTGATCAATCAAAGAAGATGGAAATGCTTATGGCAAACAGAGGAAGTGAGGACATAGAAGGTTGTGTGGAGTTTCTGGAGATCAAAGTTAAGGGTGCTAAGACATTTGTGCATGCTTTTGTGGTGAAGTCAGCACCATATAGACTGTTGTGTTAAGAGGTAATCTGTTCAGTTTTGGGCACATTGGGGATCTCAGCTATCTTGGCACATTATTCAATATTTTTTCTATTTTGTTTTCTTTTAGTTTTTATATCATGAAAAAATTTTATCAGTAACTATGTAGTTGGTCTATGCACTGTTGTATTTCCTATATAGTTTGGACTTGACAAGGGTTGATACCCTTGTCAAATTGCACCCTATACATTGCTTTGGTCTCCAGTCATTCAGAACTCACAGATGTGTGGTCGTAATTCAATATGTTGTTAGAATGTCTATGGCAGAAGGGTGTAAAACTGGAGAAGATTGAGAATGAGGATAGCTCATTGGAAGTTGTAATTACAGACCCAGAAAATGAAAAAAGAAGGGTGGTTGTACAAACAACAGAGAGGGTGTGAAGGACAAAAGAAGTCACTATGATGATGGAGGAATGGCAGGGGATGAAGGCTAGAGACAATTCTTTGACAAATGCCATATTGGCTTTATCATTTACATTAAAGGGTTCATGCCTGATGTACAAGAGGATTGGAGTGAAGATCAAACCTGTAGTGGCAACAATGCCTACCAATTGCAAGGTCATCAGGAAGTTTCCTGAAGACCCTCCTCTGTATATTACCAGAACTGTCAAAATTCCCTCCACCTTTCAAAACAGGTGTCTATTGAGTTGATATCTCCACTCATCACATATGAGCTATATCTGTGTAGTCTATATCTGCACTAGATAAGGTTCTACCAGATGAATTTAGAAATAGATCATCTGAGACCCACAGTTGATCCATGGTGGAGTATTCATGTATGCACTCCATTTTCCATGAACCCACCTGTCCAGAGCAATCCACTGGACAATCCTATGCTATATGTAGAACCATTCCACTTTATAATTCTTAGATACTTTTATGAATAGTTACTTAGAATATGTATATAAACCTTATGTATTCCATCTCTATCCTACAGTTCTATACATCTCTTCTACTTCTCTATTGCTATACACTCTACACTCTAAATTCTATCTTGCCTATACATCCAGTGAGTGTTAGATCACCTCACTACTGTGCATAGCACCATTATGGGTGCTTCCCCATAATCCTATTGATTAGGACCTGTTGCTGCTAGGACATATTCACAACAGTATCTGTTTATCAGAGGAGCAATTGAAGGATCTGGGGTTGATGATGAACAAATTTCTGTGGCCAGCAGAAAGATTGTTGATAGCAGAAGTGTTGAAGTTGAATGAAATGGGGTTAGCATGGGGAAAGGATAAGAAGGGACATTTTTGGGATGACTACTTCAAACCAATCCATATCCTAGTCATTGAACATGTTCCATGGTTTCAAAAACTGTTACCTATTCTACCGGGCATATGAGATAAAGTCATTGATTTGATTCAAAAGAAGGTAGAATCAAAGGTTTACAAACCTTCATACAGTTCCTATTGACACCAATGGTTCACTGTCACAAAAAAAGATGGAAATGTTTGTATCATGCATAACCTGAGCCCATTAAATGCCATCACTATTTGGGGAACACAAACTCCACCCTTAGTCCACCTCTTTACAAAACAGTGTGCTGCAAGAGGAATTTATTCAGCACTCAATCTTTTTGTAGGATACAATCATTGTTCCTTACATGAGACTTCAAGGGACATGACAACCTTCAACACACTGATTGGAACTTTTTAATTGTTTGTCTTGCCCCAAGGATGGACAGGTTCTGTGGAAGTTTTTCAGAACAATGTTGTTTTTATCTTATAAGATGAAACTTCTATTGTGCCAAACTTTATTGATGATGTTCAAGTTCTAGGAAGTAAAACATGTTATAAACAGCTAGATGGCAGTTATGCAGTCCTATCCAAGAACCCTGCTATTCAGCTCTTTGTATGGGACCATGCTCAAGATTTAAATCAAATTCTTTATTGTCTCAAGAATGTGGAAGCAATGGTATCAGCTAAAAAAACTTCAGCTTTGTATGGCAGAAACTATAGGGAAGCACTGCACATATGAAGGGCAAATACCCAAGGACAAGTCTGTAGAGAAAATGTTGAGGTGGCCAGAGTATAGGAATGTGTTAGAAGTACTGGGATTTTTGGGAGTAACCAGCATGGGAGTAACAGGCATAATTAGGTGCTGGATAAAAGGATATGCGGAAGTGGTGGAACTGTTGACAAAGTTAATGAGGATGACAAAACATAAGTTTATATGGGAAGAAAAGCAAAAGGGTGCTATGACAGAAATAAAGGAGTTAGTTTAGAAGACGGAAGCTATACAGCCAGTGGATTGCAGCTATTATGCTATTTGACTTCAATCTTGTTCATGTCTCTGCAAACAAGCATAAAGGACCAGATGGACTTTCACAACAACATTTAGAGTTGGGAGAAGAGGTAGAGATGGATAAGGAGCAGGAATTTGAAGGACTATTTGGATGTGGTCTATGGGTAACAGCAGTGGGTTTTATGGTCAGCAGAGGTGATAAACAGGTGGGAGAAGATGAAAGAGTAGACTTCACAGAATATCAGAAGCAATGAGAAGAGAGTGGAAAAAGAAAGAACACATGTCTTAAAGAGGTGAAAAGGTTTCTGGAAGACTTACATGTTGAGAAGAAGTTGTCTATTTGTGAATACAAAAATCTTCTACAGGTTGTGCAGGGGTATTTTGTGAAAGGAAGATATCTATGGAAGAAGGAAAAGGATGGAAGAACATGTTGAGAAGAAGTTGTCTATTTGTAAATGCAAAAATCTTCTACAGGTTGTGCAGGAGTATTTTATGAAAGAGAGATATCTATGGAAGAAGGAAAGGGATTGAAGACATCAGTAGATACCTGAAGGGTTAAAAGAAAGGTTCCAACTCATTTAGAATACACACAATGAATTAGGCTATAAGGAGATGTATGTGATGCAGCAAACTCTACTTGACAGGGTATGGTAGCCAGACATATCTCAAGATGTATGATGGTTCATCAAAACCTATTATGCTTGTCAAATCCAAACCATACAATATGTCATTATTCCACCTACAGTGCAAACACCAGCCATCTTATTTCAAAAGGCATATGTCAATATGATGCATTTGCCAATATTGTATGGTCAAAAATATCTGGTACAAGCTTGCTGTAGCTTAACAGGTTGGGTAGAGTGGAGAGCATTGAAGGAAGAAATGAGTGCAATATTAGGGAAGTTCTTGTTTGAGGAAGTGTTATGTTGTTGGGAAGGTCTAGAGGAAATTGTCACAGACAATGGAACTCCCTTCATTGCAGCACTTGCCTTTATTTCCAATCACTATTATGTTAAGCATATTTGAATATCAGCCTACAACTCCCAAGCCAATGGGATTATAGAATCATTGCATCACATTATTCAGGACTCCTTGATAAAAGTATCAGAAAAAAAAAATCCAAAACAATGGTTTAAACACGCACCTTATGTTTTTTAGGCCAATTGTGTTACCACACAACATTCAACAGGCATGACACCTTACTATATGGCTCATGGTGTCAAACCCTTGTTTTCCTTCAATATTACAGAAGCAATGCTCTTATTCTCAGCAATTGCAAAGCCTTGTACAGATGCAGAATTATTATCACAAAAGACACAGATGCTGGTGAAGCAAGATGATAATTTGGCAATGATACACGTTAAGATTTTGGAAGCTTATTATACATCTAACAAGGACTTCAGGAGACAGAATAAAAATTATATACACAACTACAACTTCAAATTAGAGGACCTAGTTTTGGTATTAAATAAAGGGACAGAACCAGAAGCTGGAAAAAAGTTCAAACCTCAATACCTAGGCCCTATGATTATTGTTCATTAATCTTGTGGAGGCCATATTTGAGATGGCAATTGGAAACCACAAGAAATACATGAAAGCACAAATATTGGACATACAATCAGCAGAACTATTCTTAGGTCATGATTGGATTATGATACACAACCCAGAAATAGATTGGAAGGCTGGACAGATCACTTTCACTAGATGCCCAAAAGAATTTAAAGTAAAACATGACAAATGGAAAACCCATAATCAGATAGCAAAACTGGAGGAGGTAGAAGATGACATTGAGAAAACCATGGACTCTACCAGAGCAGAAGACCTACCAAAATACCTATAACAATTCACCCACCTGTTTAACAAGAACTTCAACAAACTATCTATACCAAGCAAATGAAACCATGAGATCAACCTAACAGAAACAGCACCCAAGAACATGAATGCCAAGATCTACCCCATGATGGTCAAAGAGAAGGAAGAATTCCAAGAACTCATAAAAGAAAACCTTGCATCAGAATGCATTAGACCATCCAAATCCTGTTATGAACGTTATTTTTGATTCTTTTGACGTCCTCACAGACATGATGGTAGTCGACGCACAATGGGAAGACTGGGAGTTTCATGAAGAAGAAGAACTTAACTTGGAATAAACGGACAAACAACACCAATGTAGGAGAATAGCTAAACTTAGAGACCTTGGACTCTTTGGAGCACGGACTCCCGCTTTTCCCTTCTTTTCTCTTCTTCCGTCTTTGTACTATGTTTAACTATGGACCTCCGTTGTTCCCCACCCTATGTTTAGATACAGACTTCCATTTCCCCTCGCCTTCTGGCGAACTACCACCTCTCAATAGCTTGTACAATATATGATAAATAGCAAGCTTGTAAGTAGGTAGTTTCCCAATTTGAATCTTAGTGTTGTTGCTACTAGACAGTGTTCTCCTCTCGCTCCTAGTGTTGAGTTCTTCGAGCCCTAACAAGGCAAGAACTACTTGGTGTTCTCCCTCCCTCTCTCGACGTTGTCTAAGGTACTTGACATCGTCTCGGCTGTGACTTCAAGTCTGGTAGACTTGTCGTTCTTGTCATCCCTTATCTGCTGTCCTATCTGACCACAGCAAGGTCCTAGTGAAGAGGACCAGAAGCGTTGGATCCATTGGGAGATCTAGCTAGCCTTGTAACGTCCAGTATGGGATTAACGTGCACTGCTGGACAAGAGCTCTGGCGAAATCCTAACAACAAGATTCAAATTCCTTCGTGTGCCGATTCCACGTCGAAACCCTCTCCTTTCCCTGACTCTCTCTTCATTGGGCTCTCATTGCTTCGTGCTGTGCCCTTTGAATCCCAGCAGTTCTCATTGCTTCGTGCTGTGCCCTTTGAATCCCAGCAGTTCTCATTGCTTCGCGCTGTGCCGCTGGAATCCCTTGGCTCTCACTGCTTTGTGCTGTACCAAGGATCTCTTCTCATATAGTCAATCTGTCAAGACGACGAGATTCAACTTACACGCTTTCTAGTGTGAAAGCATCATCATATTCCTCAGGAGACCTGACCACTTCAGACGAGTGGGAGACAGACTCCGATTCTTCATCAACCTCGAAACCACTCCGTATCACATCCCAGATTTGGGATAATCTCTACCAAGAACTCATCAAACGAAACCCTGGAAGTAACCCTTCCATAGAAAACCCTAAAAACAGTGTATGTCTAGAAGAGGAGGAAGACAGGAAGTCTCGACCCTTGATACCCGCCAATCCAATCGACAACGATCAGCATCCCCATCACCAATTCAGCACATCTCAAGACATCGCTCTCCAATTTCAAGACAGCTATCAACGGCTACAGAACCACAAGAACCAGCTGATCCAAGAACTCAACAAGGCTACACCTTTGAATCAGACAGGGAAGATCCAAATAACCAACAAGAAGAACACGAGTACGAATACAAAGACGCCACACAACAACAACAACAACAAGAAGACCCTCAACAACAACAGGAAAGCCCACTACAGTACTCATTCCAACAAGGAATCCTCGACTGGAACAACAACCCAATGTCAACCTTCACTACCACACAACCCATCCAAAATGTCACCACATCTAACACGCCACCGCCATACATTTCAGGAGCAATCCAAACCCTTGCCAGTAACGTATTCGGAGGATCTTACCCCCTACCAAATCCCAGTAATGTGCTAGTTAGGTAGTAGAAGTGAAATCAATATAAAATCACTATAAGTTGCAATGGGTCACTAAGTTCACCACTACTAACTGCTAGTGCTTGCGAACGAGTTTCGAAGGGGAGATAATCAAATAGGTAGATAGGGGTGGAGGGTGGTAGTAGCTAGCGAGATGTCTCACTAGTAGTTTCGGTAGCTAGCGAGTGGGGGCTCACTAACGGGGTGGTCGCTAGATGACGATGGACAAGGTTGTTTAATTGAAATGTAACTTCGAATCCTAAATGACAGCTATGTCACTATAGATACCAAGATAAAGGATTTGCGAGGATAGTTAACAGGCCAGTAGCTAGCTGCACTGTGGTTATACCCTCCCGATCTAGTGAATGTACCGACTTGTACCTTCTTGATACAAGATGCGATGAGAACGCTAGTGATCGTTCGTCGATCAACTTGCTATATCCAATCTATAGGAATTCTTGTTAATCTAATCTCACTTCCTGAATCTGAGGTCTCTATTGACCGAAGCTAAATCTTAATTCACACTAGACAAGTCACTTAATAAATCACTTATATATGATCTATCACTAGACGAGCTGGCAAGATTGCTTGCCCAACACGCTCGCTAGCGAGGGGTATTTATACATTGCGAGACTAACTAGGTTACAAATAAAGAAATAGTAAAAGGTCGGATTATCGGTTCATTGGACCTCCGCTAGCTACCCTATAACCTGGGTCGAGGGCTCGCTAGACCAATCGGAAGCCTATCTAGTTATCTCTGATGTGTGTCCGTATGGACAGTGCTCTCGCGAGCTATGGTGCCTAGCTACTTCCGTCGGTAGCTAGGGTCGGTAGCACATGACGTCAGGCTGTCCTGCGTACCTAATTATTATCTTTATTCCAACGTGTGGCTACCAGCTATTGATCGATCGATAGCTAGCTGGCGCCTTGCTATTGGTACCCTGAGCGGCTTTGCATTGTCTCACGAGCCCGATTGCTCGCGAGGTAGCTCCTCGCTAGCCGGTCCTTCCGACGCGTGCCTCGGTTCGATTCTGGGGGGGGTTAACTAACGCGGCTGGGCGCTGACTAATTGCTAGGCTTGAGCCGTAGCTAGAATATTACATCGCGAACCGGTTTTTTGAGGAGTTGTGTTATTCTAAATAGACTGATGTCGCTAACCGCTTTAGGTGAATAGAGTTGCATCGCTAGACCTCAGGGCCCATTCGCCTTAGTGATCCGTTGATCTACTGATCCGGGGCGCTATAGATAGTCGTAGCGAGACACTTTAACGTGCTAGCGAGGCTCCGCTCGCTAGATAGACCTGTAGCTAAGGGTATGTTCGTCCGAAGCTAATAGTATTCTTCCTTGATACCATACGCTTTTCCAGTAAAGGGTACTAATGACCGGTCCCTCTAGTGAGGTTCATAGCTAGGTACTATATCACTCCTAGCGAGGGTTCCTTGATGTTACTAACGGCCTAACTAGTGATATTCCTAGTTCCTGTAATGGACTCACGATCGAAATCGTTTCGGCCGTAACACCGGACCTATTCCAAACCCAGGAGGAAATCCAGGAGGAAACCCAGGAGGAAATCCAGGAAATCCCAGAGGAAACCCACCGCCTGGACCACCAGGAGGACCACCACCTCAAATTCCTAATCCGCCAATCAACCCAGCACCAATGCCTACACACTCCAGTGCAAAATATGATTCACCTGAGAAATTTGATGGAATCCGAAAGAACTACCAATGATGGAAAGAGGATTGTGGACTTTACATCCTCGCACATCCCAACAAGTTCCACACCGATCACGACGCAATCCTGTTCATGCTCTATCATATGGGAGGAACAGCTGAACCGTGGAGAACCGAGTATATACGAAACCATAACACCCAGGGAACGCTCGATCTCGGAACCACTGAAAACTTTTTACAACAACTCAACCAAGCATTCCAACCCTACGATTACATGCAGGACGCCATCAGACGCCTTCAACAACTCAAACAGAACGGCAAATCTATTGATCAATTCATATCAGAATTCAAAACTCTGGCCCATCGCGCAGGTGTCACAGGACACAACACACTTATCGAAATCTTCAAAGAAGGTCTTGACTACAACATCACGATCAAAACCATTGCCAAAGGCCCCGGAGGAACCATTGATGAATGGATTAACTCTGCAAGAGGAGCAGCAGAAGTTGTCCGAATGGAAAACGACTATCGTAACTGATTCGGCAAGAGAAACTCCAATAGAATGGTTCCAACAAAATGGAACAATTACAACTCGAACCGGTCGCAACCCAAACCAAACTATCGCAATTCAGACGCTATGGACATTGATCTGCTTGAAGCGCAGATTAGCAACCTCGCAATCAGCGAAAGGCATCAAGAATCTGATCCTGAAGATCAGGAAGAGGACGAAGAAGAAGCTATCAACGAACTGGTCCAACAAGGAGTTGCAAGAGTACTTGATGAAATTCTCACAACAGAGCAGAAGAAATTGATTCGAAAATGCTTTGAATGCAACCAAACCGGTCACTTTGCCAAGAACTGTCCAAACAAGAAACAAACTCGCTATACAAACTTGCCTCGATACCAGCAGGCGAAGACATACAATTGCAATAAGCCACCTGTACCCCCTAAAGTACCTCGCGATTTACAACGACAAAACCAACAACAACGCAGCTTCACACGCATTCAGGAAATCATAGAAAATTTACCAACCGACAAAGAAGTAGCCGAAATATACACTGAATTCTCTAATCGAACCGAGCTGATTGCAAGAGAGATTCAGGATTTTGCCTCAGACAACTAGCCTCCACGTTGTTAAGTACAAGAACAGACTAAGTCAGACCGTTGGCTGATCGGGTCAGTCGAACGTCGGCAGAGTCAGACCTTGGCTTCAGCTTATGTGCTGTGCCGTCCCTGCTGTCGTGGTCCGGATTTCGGACAGACAAAGAAGAAGGAGTGCGCCAGAGTGACGTAAGACGGGACAGAGTTACGAGGGGAGACTAAGTTGATATTCAGACTGAGGTACAAGGTAGGGGACAGAGGGCTTATATACTCAAAGGAATCGGAGAAACGGAGAAACAAAAGATAAGAAGGATGAATGGGAGAAACAGACAGAGTGGATACTAGGGCACGTGACGAGGAGCAAGGTCTAGGGGTCAGGAACACGTACGCGATAGGAGGACAAGTATCCAATGGAAAATAGGAGAATGAAGGAATATGAAATAGGACGGAGAAACTACGGGCAGAGTGAGATATAACAGAAACGGGACATGTCGGCCGACAGTCGGAGATTCACCCCACAATGCATTGGTCGCCAAGCAACCGTGGGTTAGCAGCCAGTTGCCCCAAGGCAACTGGTACCACGAAGGAACCAATGTCGGTTGAATGTCAGAGAATGAGAACAGGAAGTCGGCGGGTATGGGCGTCGGGGCAGTGTCGGGTCAGGGCAGCGTCGGTCGGATCAGGTCGTGACACTCCTCCTCAGCCCTCCGCCGTTCCAACGCCTCCCGTTCTTCTCTCTCCCTATGCTGGCGAGCCAGCCGGTTTTTCCAGTCGGCGACTGACTCCCCCATTTGGCAATCGGTATCCTTGGCCATGGGTTCTGGTGATTGCAGATAGGCGCTGGGGGTTGATGGTAAGGGTTGATGAAGAAGTCAGAAGCGAAAATTTTTCACATCATTATTTTTCGAGCAGAGTTTGAATTTGCTGATCTTCCCACGGTCTCGTAGGACTTCGACCTTAAGGGGGGAATACTGTCACAACCCGATCCGACTGACGCTGCCCCAACCCAATGCTGCCCCGACGCCCATACCCGCCGACTTCCTGTTCTCATTCTCTGACATTCAACCGACATTGGTTCCTTCGTGGTACCAGTTGCCTTGGGGCAACTGGCTGCTAACCCACGGTTGCTTGGCGACCAATGCATTGTGGGGTGAATCTCCGACTGTCGGCCGACATGTCCCGTTTCTGTTATATCTCACTCTGCCCGTAGTTTCTCCGTCCTATTTCATATTCCTTCATTCTCCTATTTTCCATTGGATACTTGTCCTCCTATCGCGTACGTGTTCCTGACCCCTAGACCTTGCTCCTCGTCACGTGCCCTAGTATCCACTCTGTCTGTTTCTCCCATTCATCCTTCTTATCTTTTGTTTCTCCGTTTCTCCGATTCCTTTGAGTATATAAGCCCTCTGTCCCCTACCTTGTACCTCAGTCTGAATATCAACTTAGTCTCCCCTCGTAACTCTGTCCCGTCTTACGTCACTCTGGCGCACTCCTTCTTCTTTGTCTGTCCGAAATCCGGACCACGACAGCAGGGACGGCACAGCACATAAGCTGAAGCCAAGGTCTGACTCTGCCGACGTTCGACTGACCCGATCAGCCAACGGTCTGACTTAGTCTGTTCTCGTACTTAACAAGGAGGAGGCCGAGGCCTTAGCACAGGCAGAGAGGAAGGAAGAGGAGGAACAACGGCAAGAGGAGGAGGAAAGGCGACGGGAGGAGGAACGACGAAGGCGGGAGGAGGAGAGGAAAAAGGCAAGGGAGCAGAAGTTGGTGGCGGCGGCGGCAAAGAAGCGGGCGGAGCAGATCGCTGCTGAGGAGGAGTGGGGACGCGAGCATTGGAGGTGGGAGGAAATGAGGGCAGGGCCCTCGACTTGGTTGACGTCGGCTTCGAGGCCGCTCAAGTGAATTTGTCGGGCGCCGTCGACCGACAATGAGGTGCAGATCGTCAGCGAGCCTGACGTCGATGTCGAAGGAGAGGTCACTGGGCCCCCTGTCTCCCAGAGGGACTACAAGGGGGGCCCAGGTAGGGAGTGTCGTCGTTGCCTGGAGACGGGTTGGGCCTGTGTCCAGTATCGTGGGCCCAAGGCCAGGTGAGTGTCAGCCAACTCTCGCATGTCGGTGCTAACCTAGTGATAGAGTTCGATCCTGCAACCAATGCTACCAAGACGGCAAAGGTTGTTTCCTGGCAACCACGGAGGAGCAGGCGACGAAGATGGATTGGGTGGCGAGGGAGGATTGGCTGATGTCGGGTCGGGCCATCCCCACAAGCGATAGGAGCACAGAGCTCCTAAGGGAGGCGAGGGAGACCAACGATCTCCTTCGCGAGATCAGTGACCAGATGGGTCACTTTGTCGAGGTTAGCAGGGAGAATGGTAACACAATCTGGCAATGCCTGGGTCGGATGAGGATGCAGGACATTAATGCCATTTGGCAACTGCTGGCCTCCATTGAGGAGTTCGAATCGGGCGAGTCGATCGGGTCGGTCGACACGGAGGACAGGGACGACGAGGACGAGGATGAAGACGACGACAATGATGATGACAAAGAAGACACAGGCAATGGTGAGGAGGTCAGGGTAGGGGTTGCGTCGGGCAACGTCAGGGCCGATAGGGATGTTGGGACGCTGGAGGAGGTGGAGAGGGAAGTGGAGGAAGTTGAAGGAGAGGGGGAAGGAGAAGGAAAGGGGGAAGGTGAGGAGGGTGTCGAGCGGGTGGTCGAGTGACCGTCGGGGCCGACTCCTCTTCAAATTTCTTGATAATTTGTTGTTATATAGTTGAATGTATGAAAAAAACTCTTGGGAACTCAGTGAGAAATGAGAAGATCATAAGGCAGATAAAGGACCAGGCTTAGCAGGATAAGCAGCATGAAAAGAAGCGACTAAGTCTGACGCATGGGTGAGCTCAGTTGCAGGGAGCCATGAAGATTCTTCATCAGTGTCTTCATATCCCAACCAGATGACCTTGTAGAGAAGCGAACAGCGCCAACGTCAGTCAATCTTGGAGTCGACAATTTGGGCAATCTCATACTCTGGTTTGCCATCGATTTTGACTGGAGGTGGGGGCGA
Organism: Macrolepiota dolichaula; assembly: GCA_003315915.1. NCBI lineage: Eukaryota > Fungi > Basidiomycota > Agaricomycetes > Agaricales > Agaricaceae > Macrolepiota > Macrolepiota dolichaula. The sequence continues at coordinate 29,001 of QFDT01001101.1, forward strand.
TTCGGAGCGGTCAGGGAACGGGTTTGGAAGGGATGGCTCAAGCATGGAGACATGGAAAACAGGATGAACTGCGCGCATGGAGTCGGGAAGTCGGAGTGTGAACGAGTGGGAACCTGGTTGAGCAATAATCTCATAAGGACCAAGGTACTTCTCTGATAGCTTCTTGGACGGTCGGGTAGTTCAGAAGAACTGAGCCTTCACAAAGACCTTCTGTCCAATCTGGAAGTCGGGGGCTGGCAATCTTCGACTGTTGGCCGATCGCTTGTAGCGAACTTGGGCTGAGGCAATCTCCAACTTGAGCATCGCATGGAGCTCGTCAAGGTCGATAGCGAATTGTCGGGCGCTTTCAGAGGTGATGTCTCGTTCGGGGTGGACCATAAGACTAGGATGGTAACCCTTATTAGCAAAGAATGGGGAGACACCAGTAGTAGCACTAGGAGCGTTGTTGTAGGCAAACTCAGCTAGTGGTAACAGCTCAGACCAGTTGTCCTGCTGGTAGTTGCAGTAGACCCGAAGGTATTGCTCTAGTGTTTGGTTCGTACGTTCCGTCTGTCTGTCACCTTCAGGGTGATAACCAGAGGTGAAGTGCAGTCATATGTCGAGTGTCTCTCTGAGGGAACAGAAGAAATGAGAGACGAACTCGGAACTGCGGTCGGAGGTGACATGGGATGGAATGCCATGCTTGGAGAACACATGAATGACAAAGAGTCGGGCAAGGTCGGCTGAGGTGATGGTGTCGAAAGTGGGAATGAAGATTGCTTGTTTTGAGAGTTGGTCGACAATGACCAGGATGGTGTCGAAGGAGGATGATTTTGGAAGCTTTTCGATGAAGTCGAGAGAGATCGAGTTCCAGGGTCGTTTGGGGATGGGGAGCTGCTTGAGGGTACTGTATGGTCTGTGGCGCTGCAACTTAGATTGCATACAGATAACACATGACTTACAGAAGTCCTTCACCATGGTCCGAAGGTCAGGCCAGGTGTATTCTCGTCAGACCAGTTCTAACGTCTTGTTCTGGCCAAAATGGCCGGCAAGGATGTGATCGTGTTTGTACTGGAGGATGCGAAGTCGGAGATTGTTGGTGTTGGGGATGTAAATGCGGTCGTCTAGTCGGAGGAAGCCAGTGGTGTCGGTCAACCATCGGCCCTTGGGCTTAGTGAGGTGAGTTGCTGCTGTCGGGTCGGACGACAGACCAGTGAGAATGTCGGAATGCAGCTTTTCGAGGTCAATGATGGTGGCTGCGTGGAGGGTAGGGGCATGAAGGTATGTTGCTCGGACGGAGGCTGCAAGTTGCTCGTTAGTGAAGACTGGTCGGAAATTGTGAGGGTTAACTGAAGCGTAGCCATTATTCCCCCCTTTAGGATAGACGTCCCATTGTCTAGTGAGAGCATCGGGCTTGGTACCAAGTCGGCTGGGTCGGAAACGAATGACCAGATTGAACTGAGACAAAAACTCCGACCATTGTGCTTGTTGGCGCATAAGAATCTTGGTGGTGGTGAAATACTCCAAGTTCTTGTGGTCGGTTACAACGTCAATAGTGAGGGGAGCCCCTTCAAGGTAATGTCGCCAGATGCGGAAAGCTTCGAAGATGGCGAGGAGCTCCTTGTCGTGCGTGTCATAGTTTGATTCGGCAGAGTTAAAGGTACGGGAGTGGAAAGCAATGGGGTGAACTTGGCCGTCTTCAGCAACGATGGAGAGGATACCGGCAAGTGCGTAGTCGGAGGCATCGGTTTCGACGATGATTTGAGCATCAGGGACCCAATGGGTGAGGCAAGGTGCTGTGGTGAAGGCCTTCTTCAGGTTGTTGAATGATTCACGACATTCGTTGGTGAAGTTCCACTTCGCCGATTTTCGGGTGAGTTGGGTGAGTGGGACGACGATGTCGGAGTAGTCGTAGATGAATCATCGGTAAAAGTTCGCAAACCCTAAGAAGGACTGGATATCCTTCACCTTCTTCGGCTTGGGCCAATCCTGAATAATCTGGACTTTGTCGTTGTTAGGATTTTGCCAGAGCTCTTGTCCAGCAGTGCACGTTAATCCCGTACTGGACGTTACGAGGCTAGCTAGATCTCCCAACGGATCCAACGCTTCTGGTCCTCTTCACTAGGACCTTGCTGTGGTTGGATAAGACAGCAGATGAGGGACGGCAAGAGCGACAAGTCTACCTGACTTGAAGTCACAGCCAAGACGATGTCAAGTACCTTAGACAGCGTCTAGAGATGAAGGGAGAACACCTGGTGGTTCTTGCCTTGTTAGGGCTCGAAGAACTCGACACTAGGAGCGAGAGAGGAACGCTGTCTAGTAGCAACAACGCTAAGATTCGAATTGGGCCTTTTCCTACTTACAAGCTTGCTATTTATCGTGTATTGTACAAGCTATAGAAGAGATGGCAGTTCGTCGAAAGGAGAACGGGAAACGGAAGTCCGTATCTAAACATAGGGTAGGGAATAGCGGAAGTCCGTAACTAAACATAGTACAGAAACAGAAGAATGGAAGGAAGGGGAAAGCGGGAGTCCGTGCTCCAAAGAGTCCAAGATCTCTAAGTTTAGCTGTTCTCCTATACCGGAGTTATTCGTCCGTTTATTCTAAGTTAAGCTCTTCTTCTTCATGAAGCTCCCAGTCTTCCCATTGTGCGTCGACTACCATCATGTCTGTGAGGACGTCGAAAGAATCAAAAATAGTGTTCATAACAGTCGTTGGCCATGCGGAGACCTTCTGGGGAGAGGACATAGCCCAGATACTCGACCGAATCAGAGTGAAACTCACACTTATTGGCACGGGCATAAAGCCCATGTTTACACAGACGACAGAGGACTTCTCAAACTTGCTTTCAGTGGGAGTTGAGGTCATCAGAGTAAATGAGTATGTCGTCAAGGTATACCGTGATACAGACATCTAAGAGATCCTTGAAGATGTTGTTCATGAAACGCTGGAAGGACGCAGGGGCGTTGGTAAGACCGAAGGGCATGACCATCCATTCGAAAGAGCCATAGCGAGTGCGGAAAGCGGTCTTCCATTCATCTCCTTCAGCAATTCGGACAAGATAATAGGTGTGTCAGAGGTCGATCTTGGTATACAGTCGGGCTTTTCGGGGAGAGTCGAGAAGGTCGGAGATCAGGGGAAGGGGATAGTGGTCTTTCTTTGTGATACAATTGAGACCACAGAAGTCGATGCAGAGTCAAAGAGAGCCATCCTTCTTCTTGACGAAGAGGACAGGAGCACCATGAGGGGAGTTGGAGGGTTGAATGAAACCGATAGACAGATGCTCATTGATGAACTCCCTGAGAGCTTGGAGTTCCACCTGCGACAGTGAGTAGATAGGACCGACAGGAGGTTCAGTCCCCTTGTCAAGGTTGATTTTGAGGTCGTAGGGTTGATGGGGAGCAAGACTGTCAGCAAGTGTTTTACTGAAAACATTGGTGTACTCGTGATATTCTTTGGGAACAGTCGACAAGTTGATTGTCTTGTTGGTTGCTTTCGCAGAACCAGCCGAAGCGGAGAGAGAGCTAGCAGAGAGGCGGAAATTTACTGATCCAGCAAGACGGGAAGCACGAATGAACGCAGGGGCATTGATCAAGGATATGTGCGGCTTTGATACCGGAGCAGGGGAATCATTGGCAAAGTCGGAGCGGTCGGGATCGACTGTCGGAGGTGTCGGGGGAGTTGACGCAGAATTGGGGGTGGCGGCCAGAACAGGAGAGACAGGAGACTTGAGCAAGAGTGGTTGGAATGTGATATGGCCCGAAACCCAGTCAATTGACAGATTGTAGTGGGTGAGCCAGTTGTAGCCTAAAACCATAGAGCAAGAGGAATCGAGTTGGGTGACATAGAAGTCCAGAACCATTGATTCGCCAGTATCAAAAACGATTGGGAGAGCTACGGATTCAGTAATATACGCATTAGAAGTACCATCAAAAAGACGGAGCTCAATTGGAGAAGGAATTGGAGAAGTCGGAAGAGAATGAGTACAGACGAAAGTTGAATCGATAAAACAGTGTGTAGAGCTGGTAATGTGCTAGCTAGGTAGTAGAAGTGAAATCAATATAAAATCACTATAAGTTGCAATGGGTCACTAAGTTCACCACTACTAACTGCTAGTGCTCGCGAATGAGTTTCGAAGGGGAGGTAGTCAAATAGGTAGATAGGGGTAGAGGGCGGTACTAGCTAGCGAGATGTCTCACTAGTAGTTTCGGTAGCTAGCGAGTGGGGGCTCACTAACGGGGTGGTCGCTAGACGACGATGGACAAGGTTGTTTAATTAAAATATAGCTTCGAATCCTAAATGACGGCTACATCACTATAGATACCAAGATAAAGGATTTGTGAGGATAGTTAACAGGCCAGTAGCTAGCTGCACTGTGGTTATACCCTCCCGATCTAGTGAACGTACCAACTTGTACCCTCTTGATACAAGGTGCAATGAGAATGCTAGTGATCGTTCGTCGATCAACTCGCTATATCCAATCTATAGGAATTCTTGTTAATCTAATCTCACTTCCTTAATCTGAGGTCTCTATTGACCGAAGCTAAATCTTAATTCACACTAGACAGGTCACTTAATAAATCACTTATATATGATCTATCACTAGATGAGCTGGCAAGATTGCTTGCCCAACACACTCACTAGTGAGGGGTATTTATACATTGCGAGACTAACTAGATTACATATGACAAAACAGTAAAATATCGGATTATTGGACGGTCGGACTTCTGCTAGCTACCCTATAACCTGGGTTGAGGGCTCACTAAACCAATCGGAAGCCTATCTAGTTATCCCTGATGTGTGTCTGTATGGACAGTGCTCTCGCGAGCTATAGTTCCTAGCTACATCTGTCGGTAACTAGGGTCGGTAGCACATGACGTCAGGCCGCTACGCGTACCTAGATAATATCTTTAGTCCAATGTGTGGCTAGCAGCTATCAAACAATCGATCACTAGCTGGCGCCTGGCTATTGGTACTTTGGACGGTTTGCAGTGCCTCGCGAGCCCGATTGCTCGCGAGGTATCTCCTCGCTAGCCGTCCCTTCCAACGCCTGTCTCGGTTTGATTCTGAGGGGTTCACTAGCGCGGCTGTGTGCTGCCTAATCGATAGGATTGGGCTGTAGCTAGGGCATTATACCGCGGACTGGTCTCAGTGAACTGTAGATTCTAAATGAACTGACGTTGATAGCCATTTTGGGTGAATAGGGTCTCGCTCGCTAGACCTCAGGGCCCATTCACCTTAGTGATCCGTTGATCTACTGATCCGGGGCGCTATTGATAGTTGTAGCAAGACACTTTTAACGTGCTAACGAGGCTCCGCTCGCTAGATGGACTTGTAGCTAAGGGTATGTTCGTCCAAAGCTAATAGTATTACTCCTCGATACCGTACACTTTTCCGGTAAAGGGTACTAATGACCGGTCTCTCTAGTGAGGTTCATAGCTAGGTACTATATCACTCCTAGCGAGGGTTCTTTGAGGTTACTAACAACCTAACTAGTGATATTCCTAGCTCCTGTAATGGATTCATGATTGAAATCGTTTCGGCCATAACACCGGAGTCAACAAGGGCATGAAAAGGCAGCAGAGCAAGGTGATCAGAATTTAAAACAAGGGAAGATGTTAAAGAAACATGAAAGGAGTTCGGGTTGGAAAGAGCAGACGCATTGAGATGACAACTCTCTGTCGCACAGATGAGTTCAATGCGATCCCCAGTCTGTGCAGAGTCCTGGAGACCGCACGCTATTTTCCCGAGCCCTTGTTGGGGTTCGAGTCGGTCGCGTCGGCCCTACGGCCACCAACCTTAGCAGCAGCTGCCTGTTTCTTCTGACACTCGCTCACCTTGTGTCCTGCGTTCCCGCAGAACAAACAAAGGTTGCTGTCAATCCGTCATTGACGTTCGGCAGTGGTGAGTTTGCCATCCTTCCCAAGCTTGTTGGACAAGTTGGGTTTCAGCAGCGAAGGCTTCGAGTCGGAGGAAGAGGGAGGCTTTGAGGGAGTGTTCGGCTTGCCATTCTTAGAGTTGTTGCCATTGCCCTTGGTCTTCTGGATACTGTTGTAGGAAGGTGGTGTCGATGTTTTCGCAGGAGGGTTGCTAGTGGTTGTGGCGTTGCCATTTCCACGTTGTTGGTGATTAGCGACAGCCGATTCAGTCGCCTGTCAGGACCGCTGTCGCTCGCGTTGACGTTCCCAGTAACATTTGTCGAACTTGATGGCAGCTTTTTGCATGTTGGGCAAGTTTTTTGGCTTGCCGTCGTGCATGCAGGAAACGTCGTCTTGGAGTCAGTCGGGAAGACCCTTGTAATAGCGGTAAGTGAGGGCCTCAGGGCCCCAGCGGAGCTGAGCAGCATATCGGAGAAACTGGATGTTATATGTAGCAATTGTGTCCAAAGACTTCATTCTGAGGCCGTCAATGTTCTCGGCCACTTCACCGGTAGGATCAGCAGCGCCAAACAGATTTCGGAGTTCCTGCACAAACTCGGGCCAGTTGGTTGACCATGACTGATAAACTCCATCGTTTTCCTCCAAGTCAATGGCTGTCTCAAACCAGCCAAGAGCAACATCAGTGAGATATGTAAGGGCAAAATTGACCTTATCAGAGTCGGTGCTATACTCCTGAGGATTTGCTCGAAAATAGAGTTGGCATTGGAAGAGGAATTGGGGAAGTTTGTCAGGGTCAGTGCCGCTGAAGGTGTCGGGAACTTTGGCTTTAGTAGAGGCACGCTTCTTTTTGGGAGCAACTGAGGGAGAGCGAGGTTTCTGATCGAGAGTGTCAGCCAGTCGGCTTAGCGCTGTGGCCAGGATGTCTCGGACATTGCGAGGGGCTGGAGGGTCGTCGGGTGGAGGGCCATCTTCATCGCCAGAACTACTGCCGGAAGAATCTCCACCGTTTCCAGGATCACCAGGGTCGTCTGGTTCACCGGGAGGATTGGGATCCTCACCACCAGCTCCTTGTTCATTGTCAAAAGGTTCCTGCTCGTCGGGGGCATCATGATATGGAGTGTCGTCATGGTGACGGCCAGGGATGTTGGGGCTAATGGAGCGTTGATGCCAGGGAGGTGGTGTAGAAGGTGCAGCAGATAGTCAGGGAATGCGTGTGGAGGCGTTAAGTCATGCAGAGCATCGAGGCGTGCCAAGGACACGCGGTCTGGTAAGGGGTACAATACGGGTGTTAGCCATAGTGGCAGAAAAAGACAACAGCAGAGAGAGTCAGTCTGAATATACTGTTAAGTACGAGAACAGACTAAGTCAGACCGTCGGCCAATCGGGTCGGTTGAGCATTGGCGGAGTCAGACCTTGGCTTCAGCTTATGTGCTGTGCCGTCCCTGCTGTCGTGGTCCAGATTTCGGACAGACAAAGAAGAAGGAGTGCACCGGAGCAACGTAAGACGGGACAGAGTTACGAGGGGAGACTAAGTTGATATTCAGACTGAGGTACAAGGTAGGGGACAGAGGGCTTATATACTCAAAGGAATCGGAGAAACGGAGAAACAAAAGATAAGAAGGATGAATGGGAGAAACAGACAGAGTGGATACTAGGGCACGTGACGAGGAGCAAGGTCTAGGGGTCAGGAACACGTACGCGATAGGAGGACAAGTATCCAATGGAAAATAGGAGAATGAAGGAATATGAAATAGGACGGAGAAACTACGGGCAGAGTGAGATATAACAGAAACGGGACATGTCGGCCGACAGTCGGAGATTCACCCCACAATGCATTGGTCGCCAAGCAACCGTGGGTTAGCAGCCAGTTGCCCCAAGGCAACTGGTACCACGAAGGAACCAATGTCGGTTGAATGTCAGAGAATGAGAACAGGAAGTCGGCGGGTATGGGCGTCGGGGCAGCATCGGGTCAGGGCAGCGTCGGTCGGATCGGGTTGTGACACACGTCTAGATTGTCAAACAAGGACTCAGGTGCACACACAGACTCTTTAAATAGCGAACAAGGACGCTCTTCTTTTTCTTCTCAGCGAAACAAGGACGCTATTCCTATCTCTGAACTATTCCTATCCCCTCATCAATCGAACACTTTATATTGTCCTATCACCATGCACACACCTGAGAAAACTGTGGAAGACTTAGCCCTCATCGACTCCAGAGCAGGAGGAGATTTCATTGACACCACTCTAGTTGACAAATGGAAACTGACGAAGAAGTTACTACCTTGACCCCAGACGGTCAAAAACACCAATGAGTCTCTAAACAAAAACGGCACCATCACCCACTATTCCACCATTGAACTCACTATCTATGGATGCAAAATTCAAACTGATCTCAAAATCACCAACCTAGGATGACCTCGAATTATCCTAGGAATACCCTGGCTCACCAATTGCAACCCAGACATCAATTGGGCAAGACAATCTCTATCCTGGAGAAAGATAACCAGCAATGCAAAACTTTCATCCCTCATTGATTCCGCCAATCTTGATGAAATCTACTTGAACGAAGTATACTTGAACGAAGAAGACTTTCTCAAAATCAACACCAAAACTTCAACTTCACAAACTCTCGCTCAAGAACACGGTACAAAGAAAGAATCTGACCCAAAGAAAATCGTTCCACCCTCATTCCATGATTACCTTGATCTCTTCGATGAAAAGAAAAGCAAATGCATGCCACCACGACGACCGTGGGATCACAAGATCGAAATAAAACCAGGCTTCGAACCGAAAGCTTTCCGATCATACAAGCTATCATTAGCCGAAGAAAAGGAGCTAGATAAATTTCTAGAAGAAAACCTACGCAAAGGATACATTCGAGAATCAAAGTCTCAAATGGCTTTACCATTCTTCTTTGTATCAAAGAAAGATGGACGACTTCGACCTTGCCAAGATTATCGATACCTCAACAAGCACACCATCAAAAACGCCTACCCAATTCCTTCAATCCAAACAATCCTAGACAAACTCAAAGGATCGAAATGTTAGAAGTTAATCCGCGCAGTTTCGGTCTTCTCGGGGATCTCGGCCATCTCGGCGGTATTATTCAATATTCATTTCATTTTGTTTTTCTTTTAGTTTTTATATCGTGAGAAGAACCTTATCAGAACTGTATAGTTGGTCTGTGCGCCGTTGTATTTTGCTATATAGTTTGGACTCGACAAGGCTGAATACCTTGTCGAGTTGCTCCTTATACATCGCTTTGGTCCCCGGTCACTCAGAACTTACAGACGTGCGATCGTAATTCAACACAAAATACTTCACCACCCTTGATGTTTGACTCAGTTATAACAATATTCACATAGCCGAAGGAGATGAATGGAAAGGAGCCTTCAGAACACACCGAGGATTATACGAACCAACTGTCATGTTCTTTGGAATGTACAACAGCCCAGCGACATTCCAATCAATGATGAACTCGATATTCGCCGACCTTATCCTCGCTAACAAAATCATGGTGTATATGGACGACATCCTCATCCATGCCAAAACCAAAGAAGAACTTCGACAAATCACCAGAGAAGTTTTTCAAATTCTTCGCAAACACGACCTCTATCTTAAACCCGAGAAATGCGAATTTGAAAAAGAAGAACTACCTTACCTTGGATTCATCATATCTCACAATTGAGTGCAAATGGACCCCGTCAAACTCAAAGGAATATCCGACTGGCCAATACCACGAACAGTACGGGATGTACGAAAATTCGTAGGATTTTGCAATTTCTATAGAAAATTCATTTGACACTACGCCACACTCGCCGCACCCCTCAATGCGCTTCTGAAGAAATCAACCACCTTTCAATGGACCACTGAAGCTGACAAAGCCTTCAACCTTCTCAAACAACGATTCCTCCAGAAGCCCATCCTTCTCACCCCTGATCCTTTAAAACCTTTTGAAATCCAAGTAGACGCATCACAATACACAACCGGAGGAGTACTCCTACAACAAGATGCAAACGGAGACTTACATCCATGCTTCTACCACTCCAAAAGCCTTTCACCAACTGAACAGTGCTACCATAACTCGGAACAAGAATTCCTCGCTATCATCTGTACGCTACAAGAATGGAGACATTACATTGACGGATCACCATTTGAAACGGTAATCTGGACTGACCACGACAACATCGTTCACTGGGCTGAACCAGCCAAACTCTCAAGACGAGTCACAAGATGGTCCGCACTCATCAGTGCTCACAAAGTCATCTTGTGTCATATAGCAGGAGTAAAGAATGGAGCTGCAGACGCACTATCAAGACGACCAGATCACTTTGAAAATAAAGCTGAAGAAATTCCACAAGCCGCCATTCCGGCTCACTTATTCGATCTGAAAACCTTCCCAATAAGGCCCAAACTCCCAAAGGAACAAGAGCAAGAAATAAACGTCATTACTACTACTGAACTACCAGAAGATGCCAAACTGGACAATCAAGGACGCTTTCAACTACCAGTGGACTCCGCACTTAAGAAGCGCTTATTGCAGAGAGTACATGATGCCTCTTCTGCGGAACACCCCGGAGTCAGTGAAACACTATGCAAACTTGAAGAATATGTAACATGGCCAGGAATGCGATCTTATGTTCGCAACTACATCAAAGGATGCCCAACCTGCCAACAATACAAGATCAACAGGAGACCATTCAAGCCACCACTTCAACCAATACCCGGACCACAATCTATTCAACCATTTGCTCAAATTGCTATGGATCTCATCACAGACCTCCCGGAAGTAAATGGCTTTGATGCTATTTTATCCATGGTGGACCATGGTCTTACAAAAGGGATAATACTATGCCCGACAAAAAAGACTTCCACTGCTGACGACATCACCAAACTATTAATAGACAAACTCTTTGCAAGATTTGGCCTACCCAACAAAGTCATCTCAGACAGAGACCCACGCTTCGCTGCTAAATTGCTACAAGCTCTGTGGAAGAAACTCAACATTAACCATGCCATGTCCACTGCTTTTCACCCTCAAACTGATGGCACCACTGAACGCTTCAACCAAGAAATTGAAATGTATATTGCAGCCTACTGTGCAAACAACATTCTCAATTGGCCTAGTAAACTTCCTCTCATTGAACATGCCCACAACTCCAAACTCCATTCCAGAAGACAACATACTCCTTTTGAGTTAATGTACGGACACCCGCTCAAAGCCTTTCCGACGGAACTCGAACCCACAAATAATCCGACAACCGAAAATAGATTAGAATGGATCGCCAACATACGGGAAGCCGCATGGAACGCCCACAAATCCGCTAGACAAATCATGACCAAAAGAATCAAGAACCCACTTCCAAAAATAACCCCTGGACAAAAGGTCTGGTTAGACACAAGAAACCTTCGAGTCAAAGGATTGCCAAAGAAATTATCCACAAAACAACTCGGCCCCTTCAAAGTACTACGTCAGACAAGCCCAGTCAATTACGAATTGGCACTCCCAAAGACCTGGAAGATTCACCCAAAATTCCACATTGGATACCTATGGCCAGTAGAAGAAAATGAAATCTACGGCAAACACTTCACCGAACCACCACCTGACCTTGTGAACAGAGAAGAAGAATGGGAAGTAGAAGCTATTGTTAACCACAGGAAGACCAGATGCGGAAAGACGGAATTCCTCATCCACTGGAAAGGATATCCTGAATCGGAAAGAACCTGGCAGAACGCTTCTGATCTAGGAAACGCAAAGAACATCCTCAATGCCTATAAAAGACATCATAAACTTCATTAAAACCCCAACAAATGCCTTCAAATGTTGCCTCTCCTGCCACCGCTACCCCCTCACACTCTATTCCCAATGAGTCCTCAAACTCCTCTTCCTCTACCAACACTCCCTCCCAATACAGTATGGGGCAACCACCTGACGCAGGAGCCCTCCAACAGCTCCTGGAACCTATTGCCAAACAAAACGAACAACAAGCCGATCAGGAGGATCATTCCTCTAGGGAAGACCCCTACCGAAACGCACCTCCCTTCATTCGAACCCGACTACTATTCGAACAACCCTTCGCTGACCTACGGACCACTTTTATCCGCAACTCTGAAGCTATTGCCCTCCTCGACGCATTCCGGATGAATTGGTCTGCTACGTTATCTTTGGAACAGCAAATACGCGAATGTATGGGTACCCTCGAGTCCACTCTTGAGGAATTTCACCGATTTAATCCAACTGCAATGCAAATCAAAATTCTCAAAGCCACAATCAACACCCTTCAACATTTCAGAGAGGATCCAGCTTTTGATGAGCGCTCTCAGATTGGACTCAGACTTGGAAACACTAATGACCAGCAGGAAACACAATGCCCTCAACGAACCTCTGATGTTCCCATTCAATCTTCTAGGATGGATAGATCTGCTAGGAGACGAGTTCGATTTAATGGAGATGTATGTAGCGGATTACGACGATCAGGTCCTCAACGAGCTATCTGTTTTTGCGAACTGCAGATACAGACTACCACAGATTCATCCGCACAATGCTTGGAGTGCGACACAGTGGGTCATTGTGCAGACCAATGCGAAGGCTACTACTGTCACTTCTGCGGTTGGATCACTCCACAACATTTCAAAAAATACTGCTTACTCAATGACAACCGCTCTCATCCACCCCTTCCCTACACCATCAACCTCAGAGACCGCCTCGCACAATCCAACAGACCCCTCGGACAAGAACCCCTCTCCACATTCCTCTATGGAGTCCCTCCTGCATGCTGACGATGTCTTAGAATTCTCATTACCAGCCACGACTCCCCTCTCCAACGAGTGGCTTCTCCATCCAGAAACCACACCATTCCTACTACCAGACGCTCTGAAACTCTCCAAAATGGAGCCCCCTCCCAATCCACCTTGTCCACGGAACCTAACCAAAGCTCTAACGAAACTCACCCATCTTCTCGCACCAGGAGTGCGACCCAAGAAGAAACTCGTAACGAAACTCGCCGACCTTGCTTCCACCCACCTGTACGACCGCAACGACGACGCCATTACCCCCGCTCCCAACCAAGAACAGTCAAAGACCCACAAGATGCATATGGGCTCGAGTACGATGATCCTTACGACGACATTGCCTGGTACAACATCACAGGCAGCCCCAGCTGCCTCGACAATTAATCTTGATGAGGACATCAAGTCGTGCGAAGAGGACAATGTTATGAACATTATTTTTGATTCCTTCGACGTCCTCACAGACATGATGGTAGTCGACGCACAATGGGAAGACTGGGAGTTTCATGAAGAAGAAGAACTTAACTTGGAATAAACGGACAAACAACACCAACGTAGGAGAATAGCTAAACTTAGAGACCTTGGACTCTTTGGAGCACGGACTCCTGCTTTTCCCTTCTCTTCTCTTCTTCCGTCTTTGTACTATGTTTAACTATGGACCTCTGTTGTTCCCCACCCTATGTTTAGATACGGACTTCCATTTCCCCTCGCCTTCTGGCGAACTACCACCTCTCAATAGCTTGTACAATACACGATAAATAGCAAGCTTGTAAGTAGGTAGTTTCCCAATTTGAATCTTAGCGTTGTTGCTACTAGACAGCATTCTCCTCTCGCTCCTAGTGTTGAGTTCTTCAAGCCCTAACAAGGCAAGAACTACTTGGTGTTCTCCCTCCCTCTCTCGACATTGTCTAAGGTACTTGACATCGTCTCGGCTGTGACTTCAAGTCTGGTAGACTTGTCGTTCTTGTCATCCCTTATCTGCTGTCCTATCTGACCACAGCAAGGTCCTAGTGAAGAGGACCAGAAGCGTTGGATCCATTGGGAGATCTAGCTAGCCTCGTAATGTCCAGTACGGGATTAACGTGCACTGCTGGACAAGAGCTCTGGCGAAATCCTAATAAATCCCCCTACATCACACTATGCTTCTTCATACCAAAGAAAGATGGCAGCAAGAGGCTGTGTCAGGACTACCAATAATTAAACCAGCATACAATCAAGGACAAGACACCATTACCACTGATAAAAGAAGTCATTAACAAGCTGAAAGACACAAAGTACTTCAATAAGTTAGACATTATATGGGGATATAACAATGTTAGAATAAAGGAAGGGCATGAATAGAAAGCAGTGTTTGTCACCAACAAAGGATTATTCAAACCAACAGTCATGTTCTTTGGAATGTGCAACTCCCCAGGAACATTTCAGCAGATAATGAACTGTGTTTTCAGGCAACTACTACAGGAGAGCATTCTAATCAACTATATGGATGATTTTGTGATACCTGGGAAGACGAAGGAAGAACTAGCAGAACAAATGTGCAAATTCCTGGAGATAGCAGATAAACACAATCTGTACTTCAAACAAACCAAGTGTATGTTTAATGCAACAGAGATACCAATCTTAGGTACCATTGTGGGAGATAGCAAGGTGAAGATAGAGGAGGAGAAAATAGAAGCAGTCCAAAACTGGCCAACCCCAACAAACATCAAAGAAGTAGAATCATTTCTGGGATTTGTGAACTTCTACCAAAGATTCATCAATGGGTTCAGTAGAATTGTAGCACCACTACACAAAGTCAAGGGCAACACAGGATGGATGTGGGAAAAGGAGCAATAACAGGCATTTGAAGAACTCAAAAAAAAAGATAACAGAGGAACTAGTATTAGAACTACCACAGGATAAAGAACAATTCAGGATGAAAGTAGATACATCAGGGTATGCAGTAGAAGGAGTACTGTCTCAACTCCAAAACAACAAATGGCACCCAATAGCATTCATGTCAAGAACCATGAACCCAGCAGAAAAAAACTACAAGATCTACAATAAGGAGCTACTTGCAATCATAGAAGGTCTCAAAAGATGGAGACAATACCTACTGAAAGCCAAGAAACCATTTGAAATCTGGACAGACCACAAAAACCTAAAGTACTACAAGAAACCTCAGAAACTCAATGGACAACAAGCTTGATGGTATCTCAGATTACAAGACTACAATTTCACACTCAGGCACATCCCAGGGAAGACAAACACCAAAGTGGATATCCTGTTAAGAAAAACACAGGAGAGTAAGGAACCCAAACCAAAAGTCACTATACTAAAGGAGAACTTATTCATCAGAAGGACAAAAAATGAAGATCTTATGCCACCTATCTGAATATTCTGAATAGAAAACTACTAAGTCACCCCAAAAGAAGAATGGGATGCAGTGATACAAAAAGGACAGCTCAATGGACAGGTATACAAATGAATAAAAGAAGAACCAATACAGACTGTCACAATTGACAGAATTACCTATCAAGACAACTGAATATGCATACCTACCAACACAAAGCTCCAAGAAAAGATCCTTGCAGAATATCACAACCCACCAGACATCAGACACCTAGGACAGAATAGAATGCTAGACCTCCTCAAGAGGTTATACTACTGGGCATTAAGAAAGAACATACAGAGATTTGTAGAAGGATGCAATAGCTGCCAAAGAAACAAGGTACTATGTCACAAGAGAACAACCCCACTACACCCCATCCCACCAGCAGAAGGACCCTGGACAGAAATCACAGTCAATATGATTGGACCACTACCAGTTTTAAAAGGAGTAAATTGTTGAATTACAACGCCGGCCGTAGCAAATCGAAGGTTCTAAAGTGGACCGGGGATAACGACGTTGTATAAGGTGCAACTCGACAAGGGTATCAACCCTTGTCAAGTCCAAACTATATAGGAAACAATACATGCGCACAGACCAACTATACAGTTCATGATTAAGTTTTCTCGCGATATAGAAACTAAAAGAAAACATAAAAGAAAAGATAAATGAATAATTACGCCGAGTAAGCCGAGATCCCCGAGAAGCCCGATACCGTGCAGATTAACTTCTAACATAAATGCCATCCTAGTGGTAGTCAACAGATTCTCCAAAATAATCTGTCTTGTCACAACTACTACCTCTCTAAGCTCAAAAAAACTAGCTAAGCTATACAGAGACCACATTTAAAAACTACACAGAGTACCAAATGTAATCATTAGCAACAGAGGACCACAGTTCACAGCAAAGTTTATGGAGAACCTATGCAAGGCCCTAGGGATTGACAGAAGACTATCTACAGCATACCACCCACAAATGGATGGACAAATGGAGTATATCAACCAAGAAGTTGAGGCATTCCTATGACACTATATGAACTACAAACAGGATGATTGGGCAGACTGGCTAGCAACTGTGGAGTTCCAGTACAATGACAAACAGCACAGTGCCACAGGTCATTTCCCATTCTATATCAACTATAAAAGACACCCTTGGAAAGGAAACCTGACCACTAATGTGCTAGTTTGGTAGTAGAAGTGAAATCAATACAAAAATCACTATAAGTTGCAATGGGTCACTAAGTTCACCACTACTAACTGCTAGTGCTTGCAAACGAGTTTCAAAGGGGAGATAATCAAATAGGTAGATAGGAGTGGAGGGTGGTAGTAGCTAGCGAGTGGGGGCTCACTAACAGGGTGGTTGCTAGATGACAATGGACAAGGTTGTTTAATTGAAATATAACTTTGAATCCTAAATGACGGCTATGTCACTACAGATACCAAGATAAAGGATTTGTGAGGATAGTTAACAGGCCAGTAGCTAGCTGCACTGTAGTATTACCCTCCCGATCTAGTGAACATACCAACTTGTACCCTCTTGATACAAGATGCAATGAGAACGCTAGTGATCATTCATCAATCAACTCACTATATCTAATCTATAGGAATTCTCGTTAATCTAATCTCCCTTCCTTAATCTGAGGTCTCTATTGACCAAAGCTAAATTTTAATTCACACTAGACAGGTCACTTAATAAATCACTTATATATGATCTATCACTAGATGAGCTGGCAAGATTGCTTGTCCAACATGCTCGCTAGCAAGGGGTATTTATACATTGCAAGACTAACTAAATTACAAATAAAGAAATAGTAAAATATCAGATTATTGGACTGTTGGACTTTTGCTAGCTACCCTATAATCTGGGTTGAGGGTTCGCTAGCCCAATCGGAAGCCTATCTAGTTATCCTGGATGGGTGTCTGTGTGGATGGTGTTAGGATTTCGCCAGAGCTCTTGTCCAGCAGTGCACGTTACTCCCGTACTGGACGTTACGAGGCTAGCTAGATCTCCCAACGGATCCAACACTTCTGGTCCTCTTCGTAGGACCTTGCTGTGGTCGGA
>QFDT01001102.1:0-16064 GCA_003315915.1 Macrolepiota dolichaula
TTTGTTGATTTCGTTAGGGTTGGGCGGAGATCGTGCTCCCCCGCGTTCGAAGAGTTCAGAGATGTCCCCAGAATTCTCCTTGAGTGTATTTTAGTATATATATATATATCAAAACCAGGGGAGGGAGAGACGTACGACGGGGAAAGCTAGGGTCGTCGTTTTCAAGAGCAAGACGCTCGACGTGATCAACAGGAGTGAAAATTTCATGACAGAGGGTAGAATATAGGAACCAGCCTATGTTACTCTGTCATTAACCATCAGCAACATGGAAAGAGGTTTTCGAGAGTGTGAGATTTTTTACCTTGGGAAAAATGGATGCACCAGGCAATCTGAGGAAACTGTGTACACACCACACCACGGGTTTTATACCAGTTTCGAATGATGTTACCTTGTCGCGAAACTGATATCGTTTGTTTCTTTGTCGGCGGTTGCTTCTCTCTGCACTGGATAATGTCACTGGAATTTTGACCGGAATGATCGCCTGATGTTGAGTGTCAAGTGTCGAGCATTCTCAGATAAAAACTGGTTCATGGCAACAGTATTCTTCCCGTCATCGAGAGCGCGGGAGTGGTGTGTTTGATATAGTTCCGTGTGAGTGTGTCAATATCAAAGGCTTGCTAACCGATTCAACTCTGTGGGCACGGTCAGTATGAGACGAGGGGGCTACCAAGGAGAGAACATCATCGGCTGTGCATCAGGAAACCTGATTGTAAAGAAAGAAAAAAAAAGCTAACTTTAGTACCCGACTCACGAGCCGCCAGCGCTCAGTGATCGATTCCAATGCCTAGCATGCCTCGATTTAGCTTGTTAGTCCAATATGTACATGCCCACCAATATTGTACCAGACTGTGTATGGTGAAAAGTAAATAAACGAATAGGCCCCGCGAGAATATATATGAAACAATTGATGCCGTAACAGCTCCGGTCTCAACGTGTCCTCCTTTGGTCAGGGAACAGTGTCATTTAATTTTGAAGCTGCTTGGCCTAGTTTGGGATATTCAGTATTCCATGATGCTTGTGGTGAGAGAGAGAAACGGCACCAAGCGTGCGTCGCATAGTTGAATTTCAAGGTATATGGAGAGCGGTAAGGTTGATAGATTGGAGGGCTGGGGCGGATCTTGCTACACCATACAGACTCAATCTTTCATCCATAAAGAATATATTATACTCGTCACCACCAGTTTGTAATGCAACGCTATTACTACTAGCAACCACCAATTCCCGAAGGACTAGTATTTTCATCATCGCTGACGAGGACCATCCGTCGCAGCGTTTGGCGCCTTCGGATCCAGGGGCTTCACACACGCCGATTTACCCCCACAGAACCCTCCCGAAGCTCCAACTGTAATACCAAGCAGCCGAAACAGATGATATCAGTAACCAATGATCACCCCATCCCGAAAATTGATGCCAACGTACCCAACTTGACCGTCACTTTTGTTCCGTCAGCCTTTTTGTCATTAGGCTTGTCTATCGTGGTTATATAAGTAACCGCACAGTCCATCACTCAAGTGCACTTACTGATCCAGCCACTCCATACCGACCCTTCACCTGAATTCTCTCCAGATGGCATGCACCGTGTCGCAGCAGCCGAACCTCCCTCGTCATTAGTGTTCTTTGGTTGTTCATCGCAACTCCAGCCTTAAAAAACACACACCCAAATGTTATTTGGGTTGGGATTAGTTGATAGAGAGAGGCTTACCGGTATGGGGTTCTTTGGCCCACCCAGACTCCGGTTTCGTTGCACTACACCTGTTGGGACCTTTACATTCCGACTGGGAGCGTAGGTTCGCATTACGGTTGACTGTAACAGTCCAGGGATCCGGCCTAGTCGTCTTGCCTATCGTCGATCTCAGAACAATTTCTTTCTGGTGAAATAAACACGATCACGTACAATAGGCGTAGAAGCACCAGTTTTGGCAGACATTGGGATACCTGTTGGAAAATGTCATAAATTGTATACCTTGATAGAACAAAAGACATCTTTATACTTTGAGCAATCGATCTCGTACACCGGTTTGGCGGCAGCTGGTGGCACGGGGGTGAGTGATTATTTACCTATCAGTGATTTCGAGAACTGACCTGCTGGTTTCTTGGCAGGGGGTGCTGGGGGTGGTGTTGCTGGGCGCTTGGCGGGCTTGAATTTGTGAATATCAGCAACCGGAACATTTCTGTAGAGATGGTGAATAATTACTGGGGCACGGCGCTCCAGAGACTCATCCTCATCATAGAATGAACGCTCCTCATAAATCTCGCGAGCTATCGCTGTTAGGTTGAACTCATCACGTTCAACGAGGCCATAAACATCATCCATGTCCTACGGTGTGGCATTGAGCTGTGTGCATGGGGATGAGGAGAAAATGGGTAACATACGATAGGGAAGCTGAGGGCGGTCTTGGCGAGAACAAAAGAGAGGACGACGGCAAAGTTGGAGAACTTCATGATGATTCTTTTGACGTTGAGTGTGTTGGGGATGTTGAAAATTGGAGTGAGGGGTGAGAGCGAGTAATCACAGGAACCAGCCTATGTAACTCTGCAAGAGAAATGTTAGATACTGTGAGCTGAAGAAAAGACTAGAAAAGCCTACAATGTATGCACCGGGCACTGGAGGAACATACTCATATTTTCGTGGTCTTTATATCTCAAGGTATGAATTGTAACCACCGAAGAAAACCTGATCAGTTTCGAATATTTTATTCCGGTTTCATGTGTCCAAAGTATCCCGGAATGTGCGGGTATACCCGTGTTTCGGCGATATCATTGCAAATCCTCTATCATGGATAAGCGTGGGGAGAGAACAGTTGGAATTCGAGGTAAAAGGTCGTAAATCTCCTTCAAAAAAATTGAACGATAATAGAGGGAGTCTTGCCACGTACAGAGAAGTAGGGCTTAGGATACCAAATTGTGGCAGTATTTTACCAACGAGTTCAAGATTTCTCGTATCCCTACAACACTCCCACGATTCCTTGCACGTATCAAAAGTCAAACCTAGTATGTATCCACACGACCCTCGAAACAGGGCGTATGTTATGCAGCAAAAAACGTGAGACTTTGAGACGGGAACATCCGACGGCCAGCAAAAAGAAATTCAGTACCACGCGGTTCTACTGTTTGGCGCCTAAGTCCGGTTTCGCTGATGAATGTAATGTGATGGCGCTGCGACAGATCCCATCCTCGGATACGCACGACCATGTATGCTTTCTTTCATGGAATTCCCGGTTATGTCATGAGTGTTACCGGAAATATTCTTGTATTATGAGCGTGACTGTTTAATCTGTCCATGGGCGGCTCAGGGACAAACTCATCGTCAATGGTTCAGAGCGTTGGCAAAGCTTCATTCATACGATTATCACGGGTGCTGTACACGCCGCGTTCCTGTAAAGGGTGCCCTCATCGCGGAGACTTACAGCGCCACGCGCGCCCGTCTAACGGACTAAGGGTTCCTAGTGAGGGAGTGGGAGCAGTTCAGCCAACCAAAATGACTGGCTATAGACTCTGTTTTCAACAACCTATCCCGGTAGAGAGCTGAATCCACCCATGATCAGTTGATATTTATTCAATTCAGATGAAAGGCGGAGTGTGAATACCGGCCATGACAGCGCTAGCCCTCGTCACTACTGTCGAGACACATTCTCCACCCATTCACAAGAGCACCGAAATTGGAACTCTGCACTCCCTGAACCTGTGTGCACATTCTCCTACAAGGATACCACAGAAGGCTTAGCTTTGTGGATCACGACCAGATATGCGTGAGCTATATACATATACAGATCCCATGTCCTGATCCAATTTTCTCTTTGCTGAGTCATTCAATTGAAAGACTAGAGTATGACAGGATGACTATCCCCGATGAGCAACATAGTCATAGAAAATACTTGAGAGGAGTCACAGGAGCCCAGAAGACTTATTCAGACCATCATAGCATGTCTACCATCTCCTTCCATGGGTCTTGTTATTGTGGAAAAGCATCCTTCGAGGTCAAAGGGAAACCTCTCCTTAGTCTGTACTGCCACTGCACGCGCTGTCAACGCATTCACGGTATGTTAATTCAGTCCTTCTGAGTCCAATGCGAACCCAGGGAGCCCATTCCGTACACGTTTTACACTACACCTCTCAAAGCTCTGACATGGACCCACACCGACCCAGACGCGTTGCTCGTCAACTCTTACCCTAATATTGATTGGAAAGGATGGCGTTGTAAATCTTGCCTCGGGATTATTGGAGGTGGGAATACCGTTAGAAATAGATGGTCACTCAGAGGGGCACTCTTCCGACGAGATGTCGATTCGGGGCTGATCGAGAATTTCGACCTCATCAAGCCAACTGGGCGTATTTTCTACGAAACGAGGATGTTAGATGTTAATGATGATCTGCCGAAGTGGGAGGGCGACGAGGGAGTTTTGAGAAGGCTAGACACCGATAGTAGGCACTGAGGACATACGGGGTATTCATCGGGAACCTACAGGTCATACAATAGAAAGACACGTTCTCAAACCCGGGTACTTTCCGTTCTTCTCCTTGTAGGTAAACCTGCAAACTTGACGTGGTAAGAGGGTGAGATAGCAATTTTTAAGGTTATGACAGTCTTTAGTTTCTGCCGTGACTATGTGATAATCTCTGCCGCATTTTGCGGTGTACTTGTATTGTCATCCTTTGTACCTAGTAAGCTCATTGCCTGAACACCTTCATAAATTCGCCCGTGATTAAGTTATGAGGGTCACTGATTCGGATCATAACGCGCTAGCCCACCCTGACTTATCACTTCCTTGACGGCACAGAGGATATGTCAAGATCCAGCTCTCCTCATAGGACGTATAATTTCCCATCCAGATCACATATCAAAAGAAAATACCAGCCACACCTGTAACGAATTTACCAATAACCATATATAGCTCCACACGACTTTCACCCACAAGTCCCCACCCCCTCTATCGCTGACGAATGCCATCATCGGTAGCGGGAGTCGATTTGATAGGGATTACGGCCACGGGAGCCACGCACGCCTTTGTCCCACTACAAAATGCTGTCGGAGGAGAACCAGCATGATCCAGCTCAACTTTAACCTTTGTCCCATCACTAATCCTCGTACCCCCCGGCCCTCCCTTTTCTAAACAAGAAAAACTCAACTCACATAACCAAAAGTAAAATGATAACTCACTCAAGAAATTACACCAAAACGCTCCCTCACCCGAATTCTCACCCGCAGGCATACACCGCGTCGCAGATCCGGCACCTCCCTCGTCATTTGAATTCTTTGGTTGTTCATCACAGCTCCAAGCTTTTTGATACACACACACACACACACTTCAGCACAACCCCCTAAAAGAGAAAGAGAGAGAGAGATATCCTCACCCGAATTTTTGTTACGAGCCCACTTCCCCTGTGGATCCCTCGTATGACTGCACCTATTCGGACTCAGTCCACATTCCGATAATTTGCGTCGCTTCGCTTGTCGATTGACAGTCACTTCCCAATGGCTTGCTCCACCTTTTTGTTTACCTATTTCGAAAGGGAGGTTGGTCAAAAAAAAACACGTCCGCTAATCCAAAGCACCAAACAATACATACAGTTAACATAATAACACCAATTCTGGCAAACATTAGGATATCTGATTGAAAAAGCATACAGTGGTCAACGATTAAACATCAAGGCCGCCCCCAAAAAAACTTTATGCGTACTTTGCGCAAGGGAGTTTATAAGTTGGCATAGCAGCAGGCGGAGGCTTTGGAGGTGATCCTGGAGGGGTGATGCTCAATACAACCATTCCCCAAATACTTTACACACACAAGTAAAGGACACTAACCAGGGGGAGTCCCCGCTTTTTGTTGTTTGGAAGCTGGTTGTCCTGGAGGCGGTGACGCCGTATGTTTCTTACCCGCCGCTGCACCAGCTTGAGACCCCCCCGTATTCGTATTCGACGCCGATCCAGCAGGTGGGGGCGTTTTTGGAGGTTTCGGTGCAGGTTTGGGTTTGGGTTTGGGTGGTGGCTAGTACAGTACGCACGTTAGCAAAGAAAAAAAAAAAAACAAGAAATGGTTTTTGAGTTAAAAGTGATATTTACCCCACGACGGTGGCCTACGGGCTCGTCTACATCATCATCGACATCGTAGCATTTGTCATCGTCAGGCGCGCTATGTCCGGGTTGTGTTCCTGCACGCTCGAATAGTTCAGAGATGCCCACGGAATTCGTCTTGAGTGTATCATCAGTATATATATAAACTGGGGGAGGGAGCAACGCACGACGGGGAAAGCGAGGGTCGTCGTTTTCAAGAGCAAGATACTCGACGCGATTAATAGGAGTGAAAGCTTCATGACAGAGGGTAGAATATAGGAACCAGCCTATGTTACACTGTTATTAATCGTCAGCGACACGAAGGAGGTTTTTGAGAGTGGGAGGTTCTTTACCTTGAGGAAATGGATGCACCAGGCAATCTGAGGAAAGTGTATACGCACCAACCGCGGGTTTTATACCGGTCTGGAATGGTGTTACTTTATCGCGAAACTGATATCGCTTGTTTCTTTGTCGCGGCGGTTGCTCTACATCCATTCTCTTTGCACTGGATAATGTCACTGAATGTTCGACCGGAGTGATCGCCTGATGCTGAGCGTCAAGTGTGGAGCGCTGTGCATTCTCAGAGAAAGACTGGTTCAATGAAATTGTATTCTTATTATTATTATCAAGAGTGGGAGTAGTATTTGACATAGTTCTGTGTGAATGTATCGACATAGAAAACTTGCTAACCGATTGAAGCGAATATTCTGTGTGGACACGGTCAGTATGGCGAGCGCACTGGTATCATCAGATGAACGCCAAGCAGAGACATCATCAGCTATGCTATGAGAAACCTGATTGTAAAAAAAAGGCTAACTTTAGTACCCGACTCACAGGCCGCCGGCCCTCAGGAATTGATCCCGTCGTTATAAACGGCAGTGAACCCTTCAAGTCAGACTATACCTAGCACGCCTCAATTTGGGTTCTATATATCTCATGAGTGCGAAATTGGCCTTTTGGTTCAATCTATACATACTCACCCGCATTGTACTAGACCGTAATCTCCTCTGTATGGTGAAAAGATGAATAAACAAATAGGCCCCACAAGAATATATATATGAAACAATTGATGCCGTAACAGCTTCAGTCCCAAACATGTCTTCCTTTGATCCGGGAACATATTTCACCTTGAAGCCGCTCGGCCTGGGAATCGTCATCACCTTGGTTTCCGTGCCGGACAGTCGATATTTCCTAGCGTTATACATGCCAGAAGAGTAGACGGCTTTCTCGTCGATAATGCGTGAGAGAGGCGTGCGCGTCGCATACTTGTATCATACTATGGTGCAATAAAAAACAGTCATTATCATGGTAAAGATAGCCTAGCCGTCTTTAAATATTATTTAATGAAAAGTATATGGAGGTTGGTAGTATATGGAGGTTGGTAGAGTTGATAGCTTAGAGGGTTCGGGTGGGTCTTGCTACGCCATACAGACTCAATTATTCACCCATAAGGAAAGCACAATTATATTGTATTATACTCGTCACCACCAATTTGTAATATAATGCTAGTACTACTAGCGACCCCCAATTCCTGAAGAACTATTATCTTCATCATTCAACGCTGACGAGGACCATCCGTCGCAGCGTTTGGCGCCTTCGGATCAAGGGGCTTCACACACGCCGATTTACCCCCACAGAACCCTCCCGAAGCTCCAACTGTAATACAAAGCACACGAAACAGATGAGATCAGTAACCAATGATCATTCCATCCCGAAAATTGATGCCAACGTACCCAACTTGACCGTCACTTTTGTTCCGTCAGCCTTTTTGTCATTCGGCTTGTCTATCGTGGTTATATAAGTAACCGCACAGTCCATCACTCAAGTGCACTTACTGATCCAACCACTCCATACCGACCCTTCACCTGAATTCTCGCCAGATGGCATGCACCGTGTCGCAGCAGCCGAACCTCCTTCGTCATTAGTATTCTTTGGTTGTTCATCACAACTCCAGCCTGAAAAAACGCACACCCAGATGTTATTAAAATGATTTGGGTTGGGATTAGTTGATAGAGAGAGGCTTACCGGTGTGGGGTTCTTTGGCCCACCCAGACTCCGGTTTCGTTGCACTGCACCTGTTGGGGCCTTTGCATTCCGACTGGGAGCGTAGGTTTGCATTACGGTTGACTGTAACGGTCCAGGGATCCGGCCTAGTCGTCTTGCCTATCGTCGATCTCAGAACAATTTCTTTCTGGTGAAATAAACACGATCACGTACAATAGGCGTAGAAGCACCAGTTTTGGCAGACGTTGGGATACCTATTGAAAAATGTCACAAATCATATACCTTGACAGGAGAGAGGACGTCCTCATACTTTGAGCAATCAATCTCGTACACCGGTTTGGCGGCGGCTGGTGGTATGGGGGTGAGTGATTATTTACTTATCAGTGATTTCGAGAACTGACCTGCTGGTTTCTTGGCAGGGGGTGCTGGGGGTGGCGTTGCTGGGCGCTTGGCAGGCTTGAATTTTTGAATATCAGCAACCGGAACATTTCTGTAGAGATGGTGAATAATTACCGGTGCACGGCGCTCCAGAGACTCATCCTCATCATAGAATGAACGCTCCTCATAAATCTCGCGAGCTATCGCTGTAAGGTTGAATTCATCACGTTCAACGAGGCCATAAACATCATCCATGTCCTACGGTGTGGCATTGAGCTGTGTGCATGGGGGTGAGGAGAAAATGGGTAACATACGATAGGGAAGCTGAGGGCGGTCTTGGCGAGAACACAAGAGAGGACGACGGCAAAGTTGGAGAATTTCATGATGATTCTTTTGACGTTGAGTGTGTTGGGGATGTTGAGAATTGGCGTGAGAAGTGAGAGCGAGTATAATCACAGGAACCAGCCTATGTAACTCTACGAGAGAAATGTCAGATACTTGTTGAGCTGAAGAAAAGACTAGAAAAGCATACAATGGATGCACCGGGCACTGGAGAAACCTAGTCATATTTTCGTGGTCTTTATATCTCGGGGTATGAATTGTAACCACCGAAGAAGGTCTGATCAGTTTCGAATATTTTATTCCGGTTTCATATGTCCAAAGTATCCCGGAATGTGTGGGTATACCCGTGTTTCGGCAATATCATTGCGAATCCACGATCATTGATAAGTATGGGAAAGCAATAGTTAGAACTCGAGGAAAGAGGTCGTGGATCTTCAAAATAATTGAACGATTAGAGAAGGAGTACTACAGCATACACACAGACAAGAGTCCAGGATCATAGATTAGGTCATGTTTTGATGTGGTGATATTTTACCAGTGAGTGTGAGAAAATTCGTGTCCCTACAACCCGTCCGATTCCTTGCACGTATCAAAAGTCAAAACTAGTATGTATCCACACACCATCCTCGAAACGGGGGGTGTGCTATGCACAAAGGACGTGAGACTTTGAAACGGGAACATCCGACGGCCAGCGAAGAGGAATTCACTACCACGTGGTTCTACTGTCGAGCGCCTAAGTCCGGTTTCGCTGATGAATGCAATGATGGTGCTGCGACAGATCCCATCCTCGGATGCGCACGACCATGTATGCTTTCTTTCATGGGTTTCGCAACTATGCCATGAGATCCACTGGAGGTATCTTTGGATTATCAAAGTACCTCTTTAATACTAAACGTAGATTCATTGTCTCAGGGATATTCCAGAAACAAATAGAATTTATACTAGGAGAAGCCCTCGAGAGAGAAAAGGCAAGTCTTAATATAGTAACTCCAGCTCTGGAGAGTGGGAGGAATGTATTGTCAACGGTTTTCAAAGTGTTAGCAAGGTATGATTGTTATGTTTGACGCGCTACATTCCTTCTTTTGATGTCCAATTCGAAAGGGTGATCCCACCGCGGAGAGCTGCAGCTTACATCATCAAAGATATAAGGTACCGGGTGCGTCCCTCTAATGGACCAAGGGTTCCTAGTGAGGAAGTGGAATAAGATCGGCCAACCAAGATGACTAGCTTTAAAGTCTGTTTTTAACAACCTCTCCCAATCGAGTCAACATACACCCATGATCAATTGATGTTCAGTTCAAATCAAGAGCGGAGTGTGAATGTGCATACGAATGCCCTCTCATCACGACCGTCAGAACACACTCGCAACCCATTCCCAGCGAGCACCGAATTCAAATTGGGACTCTGCACTCCCGGAATCTGCGAGCACGTTCTACTGCAAGGATACAGAAGGCTTGGCCTTGCGGATCACGACCAGAGCTATATATACAGACCCTCTCATGTCCCGATCCAATTTTCCCCCTGCTGAGTCATTCAATTGAAAGACTAGAGCATGACAGGATGGCTATCCCCGGTGAGCGACAGTGTCATGTAATGCATTTACTCGCATCTTACCGAGTGTTGATTGTACGAAAAAATACTTAAGAGGAGTCACAGGAGCCCAGAAGACTGATTCAGATCATCATAGCATGACAGACGAGTCTACCATCTCCTTCCATGGGTCTTGTTATTGTGGAAAAGCATCCTTCGAGGTCAAAGGAAAACCTCTCCTTAGTCTGTACTGCCACTGCACACGCTGTCAACGCATTCACGGTATGTTGATTCAGTCCCGTTGTCCCATTCTGAGTCTGACGTAAACCCAGGGAGTCCATTCGTACACGTCCTACACTACACTTTCAAAGCTCTGACGTGGACCCACACCGACCCAGACGCGTTGCTCGTCAGCTCTTACCCTAATATTAATTGGAAAGGATGGCGCTGCAAATCTTGCCTCGGGATTATTGGAGGTGGGAATACCGTTAAAGATAGATGGTCACTCAGAGGGGCACTCTTCCGACGAGATGCCGATTCGGGGCTGATCGAGAATTTCGACCTCATCAAGCCAACTGGGCATATGTTCTACGATACGAGGATGTTGGACGTTAATGATGATCTGCCGAAGTGGGAGGGCGACGAGGGGGTTTCGAGAAGGCTGGACACCGATTCCAGGCACTGATGATATGCATACGGAGTACTCATAAGGAACGTATAGCTCATGCAATAAAAAGATGCGTTCTCAAACCCCTGAGAGTCTCTGTCCTTCTCCTTGTAGGTAAAACTACATACTTGGCATGGTAAGAGGATGAGATAGCAAATTTTAAGGTTATTACAGTCTTTAGCTTCTGCCATGACCATGTAGTAATCTCCGCCGCATCTTGCGGTGTGTATACCTTCGCACCCAGCAAACTTATTGCCTACATGCCTTCACCAATTCGCCTATGGTCAAGGTATGTATATGAGGGTCCCTGATTCGGATCATGACGTGCCGGACGGCCCTGATTCCCCCGACCATGCTGGTCTACTCATGTGTCAGATTGTGTACTCAAGACCAACAGAGGACCTCACTTATATTTCTGGAGATCAAGCTTGACAGGTCCCAGTCCTTTATACGGGCACCTGCATAGGACCATGCGTGACGCACATATGTGTAAATCCTGAGTGCAACCATAATCAAAAACATTATAGGGTGGAACCTGGCGTTCGTACTCCTTCCTGGCGGGGATCGAGAGTTGTAGGTATCGTAGTATCTGTCCAACTGTCCGGAGATTTGTTGGATCCATTCTGGGCCTGAGTCGGCGATCTGTATGGGGACCTGGAGGCAGTTTTTCGTAATGAGCTTCTGAACGCGACCCTTCGAGTCGTCGTATTCCTCTTGAAACAGGTATACTCCCTGTTTGTTCATCTTTCCTTTTGTCGTGGTGACACATGCATGGTCCTTGAATTCGATTCCATGCTTTTGCAGGTCTGCTTCATTGTCTTTCCACCAATCGTCCATCCGCTCTTCGTTCTCCAGACCCGTGACGACCACAACAACGGGAACCTTCTTCTGGCAGATGATATCGGTGAAGAGGTCAAAGTTGACTTTGAGGATATCACGATATCTCGTGCCGCGAATACAATACACGAGAAGATTGACCCCGTCCTTCAAATTCCAGATCAAGTAAGGGAGGTTGCGAAGCGCCTGCTCTCCTGGGACATAACCGGCCTCACCCTCGTTGAGTCCAGCAGTATCCCAGAGGACATACTCTCCACCGTCGATATTGATATTGTAGTCAACACTCCCAAACGTGCAGCCAGTAGCGTCGTTAGAGATTGCTGCCACGTCTTCGCCCGACAACATCTCGTCGGAAGAGTGCCCCTCTGAGTGACCATCTATCTTTAACGGTATTCCCACCTCCAATAATCCCGAGGCAAGATTTGCAGCGCCATCCTTTCCAATCAATATTAGGGTAAGAGCTGACGAGGAACGCGTCTAGGTCGGTGTGGGTCCATGTCAGAGCTTTGAAAGTGTAGTGTAAAACGTGTACGGAATGGGCTCCCTGGGTTCGCATTGGACTCAGAAGGACTGAATTAACATACCGTGAATGCGTTGACAGCGCGTGTAGTGGCAGTACAGAGAGGTTTCCCTTTGACCTCGAAGGATGCTTTTCCACAAAAACAAGACCCATGAAAGGAGATGGTGGACATTCTTTGTGGTACTGAATGTGCACGCAGGTTCAGGGAGTGCAGAGTTCCAATTTCGGTGCTCTTGGGAATGGGTGGAGAATGTGTTCCGACAGTAGTGACGAGGGCTAGCGCTGTCATGGCCGGTATTCACACTCCGCCTTTCATCTGAATTGAATAAATATCAACTGATCATGGGTGGATTCAGCTCTCTACAGGGATAGGTTATTGAAAACAGAGTCTATAGCCAGTCATTTTGGTTGGCTGATCTGATCCCACTCCCTCACTAGGAACCCTTGGTCCATTAGACGGGCGCGCGTGGCGCTGTAAGTCTCTGCGGTGAGGGCACCCTCTACAGGAATGTGGCGTGTACAGCACCTATGATAATCATATCAGTGAAGCTTTGCCAACACTCTGAACCATTGACGATGAGTTTGTCCCTGACCCGCCCATGGACAGATTAAACAGTCACGCTCATAATACAAGAATATCTCCGGTAACACTCATGACATAACCGGGAATTCCATGAAAGAAAGCACACATCGTCGTGGATGGGATCTGTCGCAGAGCCATCATTACATTCATCAGCGAAACCGGACTTGGGCGCCAAACAGTAGAACCGCGTGGTACTGAATTTCTTTTTGCTGGCCGTCGGATGTTCCCGTCTCAAAGTCTCACGTTTTTTGCTGCATAACATACGCCCTGTTTCGAGGGTCGTGTGGATACATACTAGGTTTGACTTTTGATACGTGCAAGGAATCGTGGGAGTTGTAGGGATACGAGAATTCTTGAACTCGTTGGTAAAATACTGCCGCAATTTGGTATCCTAAGCCCTACTTCTCTGTACGTGGCAAGACTCCCTCTATTATCGTTCAACTGTTTTCAAGGAGATTTACGACCTTTTACCTCGAATTCCAACTGTTCTCTCCCCACGCTTATCCATGATAGAGGATTTGCAATGATATCGCCGAAACACGGGTATACCCGCACATCCCGGGATACTTTGGACATATGAAACCGGAATAAAATATTCGAAACTGATCAGGTCTTCTTCGGTGGTTACAATTCATACCTTGAGATATAAAGACCACGAAAATATGACTAGGTTTCTCCAGTGCCCGGTGCATCCATTGTATGCTTTTCTAGTCTTTTCTTCAGCTCACAGTATCTAACACTTCTCTCGCAGAGTTACATAGGCTGGTTCCTGTGATTATACTCGCTCTCATCTCACTCCAATTTTCAACACACTCAACGTCAAAAGAATCATCATGAAGTTCTCCAACTTTGCCGTCGTCCTCTCTTTTGTTCTCGCCAAGACCGCCCTCAGCTTCCCCATCGTATGTTACCCATTTTCTCCTCATCCCCATGCACACAGCTCAATACCACACCGTAGGACATGGAAGATGTTTATGGCCTCGTTGAACGTGATGAATTCAACCTAACAGCGATAGCTCGCGAGATTTACGAGGAGCGTTCATTCTATGATGAGGATGAGTCCCTGGAGCGCCGTGCCCCGGTGATTATTTACTATCTCTACAGAAATGTTCCGGTTGCTGATATTCAAAAATTCAAGCCTGCCAAGCGCCCAGCAACGCCACCCCCAGCACCACCTGCCAAGAAACCAGCAGGTTAGTTCTCGAATTCACTGACAGCTGAACAATTACTCACTTTCGTATTATTAGCTGCCGCCAAACCGGTGTACGAGATTGATTGCTCAAAGTATGAGGACGTCCTCTCCTGTCAAGGTATATGATTTGTGACACTTTTCAACAGGTATCCCAATGTCTGCCAAAACTGGTGCTTCTACGCCTATTGTACGTGATCGTGTTTATTTCACCAGAAAGAAATTGTTCTGAGATCGACGATAGGCAAGACAACCAGGCCGGACCCCTGGACCGTTACAGTCAACCGTAATGCAAACCTACGCTCCCAGTCGGAATGCAAAGGTCCCAACAGGTGCAGTGCAACGAAACCGGAGTCTGGGTGGGCCAAAGAACCCCACACCGGTAAGCCTCTTTCTATCAACTAATCCCAACCCAAATAACATTTGGGTGTGCGTTTTTTAAGGCTGGAGTTGTGATGAACAACCAAAGAATACTAATGACGAGGGAGGTTCGGCTGCTGCGACACGGTGTATGCCATCTGGCGAGAATTCAGGTGAAGGGTCGGTATGGAGTGGTTGGATCAGTAAGTGCACTTGAGTGATGGACTGTGCGGTTACTTATATAACTACGATAGACAAGCCTAATGACAAAAAGGCTGACGGAACAAAAGTGACGGTCAAGTTGGGTACGTTGGCATCAAATTTCGGGATGGAATGATCATTGGTTACTGATATCATCTGTTTCGGCTGCTTGGTATTACAGTTGGAGCTTCGGGAGGGTTCTGTGGGGGTAAATCGGCATGTGTGAAGCCCCTTGATCCGAAGGCGCCAAACGCTGCGACGGATGGTCCTCGTCAGCGTTGAATAATGAAAATACCAGCTCTTCGGGAATTGGTGGTTGCTAGTAGTACTAGCGTTGCATTACAAACTGGTGGTGACGAGTATAATATATTCTTTATGGATGAAATATTGAGTCTGTATGGTGTAGCAAGATCCGCCCCAGCCCTCTAAGCTAATCGACCTTACCGCTCTCCATATACTTTTCATTGGAGGAAATTCTAATCCGGCT
The DNA here is from genome assembly GCA_003315915.1 of Macrolepiota dolichaula. NCBI lineage: Eukaryota > Fungi > Basidiomycota > Agaricomycetes > Agaricales > Agaricaceae > Macrolepiota > Macrolepiota dolichaula. Next base: position 15,151 of record QFDT01001102.1, read on the forward strand.
AGGCTGTCTTTTTATTGTACCATGGCATGATACAACTATGCAACGCGCGCTTGACGCCGTCTCTCTCTCTCACCACAAGCTCAGACATCATGGAATACTGAATATCCCAAACTAGGCCAAGCAGCTTCAAAATTAAATGACACTGTTCCCTGACCAAAGGAGGACACGTTGAGACCGGAGCTGTTACGGCATCAATTGTTTCATATATATTCTCGCGGGGCCTATTCGTTTATTTACTTTTCACCATATACAGTCTGGTACAATATAGGTGGGCATGCACAGATTGGACTAACAAGCTAATTTCATACCCGTGAACTATACAGAAACCAAATCGAGGCATGCTAGGTATTGGAATCAATCACTGGGCGCTGGCGGCTCGTGAGTCGGGTACTAAAGTTAGCTTTTTTTTTTTTTACAATCAGGTTTCCTGATGCACAGCCGATGATGTTCTCTCCTTGGTAGCCCCCTCGTCTCATACTGACCGTGTCCACAGAGTTGAATCGGTTAGCAAGCCTTTGATATTGACACACTCACACGGAACTATATCAAACACACCACTTCCGCGCTCTCGATGACGGGAAAAATACTGTTGTCATAAACCAGTTTTTATCTGAGAATGCTCGACACTTGACACTCAACATCAGGCGATCATTCTGGTCAAAACTCCAGTGACATTATCCAGTGCAGAGAGAAGTAACCGCCGACAAAGAAACAAGCGATATCAGTTTCGCGACAAGGTAACATCATTCGAAACTGGTATAAAACCCGTGGTGTGGTGTGTACACAGTTTCCTCGGATTGCCTGGTGCATCCATTCTTCCCAAGGTCAAAAAATCTCACACTCTCGAAAACCTCTTTCCATGTTGCTGATGGTTAATGACAGTGTAACATAGGCTGGTTCCTATATTCTACCCT
>QFDT01001105.1:0-12686 GCA_003315915.1 Macrolepiota dolichaula
GCTACTTACAATGAACAATTCAAGACTCCAGACGCATTACAGACGTTCTGAATCAACTTAGGTATCAGAATGGTGCAACAAACACGTCTTTCATTCACGTCTACGGTCTACTACTACACATATACTTCATCAAATAGAAACCTAACTAATCGCTCGCAATTCAGATGAAATATACCTCACGCGAGCGATACAACTGCAATAGTAGCTATTTATGCCGGAGGCCTGGGTTGTGTCTTGCGCCCCACCCCACGACGCGCAACAGCTGGTGTGGCGGCGGGGTCTACTGGTGGGGGCGCGCTCTCCTGTGGCGGTGGGGGAGGCGGAGCCTGTTGACCCGGGTTCAACAACTGGAAAGGGTCGATCGGGATTTCAACACTCGGAGTCTGTAGCACAGACTTCGTCAACAAAAGCTGGTAAAACATAATATAGTATGGATCTTACAATTTCGATGCCCGGACCATGCCCACCCCCAGGTTCTTGGTTCTGTCCTGGTTTCTGATCCGGATTGTGCGGGGCAGGAGGTTGCTGTCCAGGCGCCTGTGGTTTGTCACCTGGCTTCTGGGGAGGTGCAGGTGGTTTGGGGGGAGATGCAGGTGGCTTAGGAGCAGGCGGCTTTGGTGCGGGGGCAGGCGGCTTGGGGGCAGGCGGCTTTGGTCCAGGCGCAGGAGGCTTCGGTGCAGGTGGCTTGGGGGAAGGTGCAGGTGGCTTCGGAGCAGGTGGCTTCGGAGCAGGTGGCTTCGGGGCAGGAGGTTTCGGAGCAGGCGCAGCCGGCTTAGGCTTTGGTGCGGGAGGCTTTGGTGCGGGAGGTTTCGGAGCAGGCGCAGCCGGCTTAGGCTTTGGTGCGGGAGGCTTTGGTGCGGGAGGCTTTGGGGCAGGAGGCTTTGGGGCAGGAGGCTTGGGCGCGGGCGCAGGAGGCTTAGGTGCAGGTGCGGCAGGCTTCGGCGCAGGTCTGGCCCTCCCACCTCGTCGCCTCTCAAAGTTTCGAGTAATAGGTGGCTGTTGTTGACTGGGATCCCATAACTGTGTAGGATCGATAGGAATCGACGGGCTCTACAACAACGGTGATCAGAAGACATGCATTCACCTCGGAAATGGAATCATACCATTTCGAAACTTGGACCAGGTCTACCAGGGTGTGGCACAGGTACATTGGGACCCGGCCTAGGACCTGGCCTGGACCACGACTTTCTTTGACCACCCCGACGGGCGTCGAGATCACGCTGAACGGGCGCGGGTGGAGGTGGCTGGTCTAACCATTGAAACGGATCAACCTCTAAGACTGGGGACTATGTTGAGATGTTTAGTGAGATATTCCTGTCGTCCATTTTCTAAATACTCACTATCTCAGGTGGACCAAAGGGGTTATGGCTACCTGGTTTTCCAGATTTGCCGGACTTGGGTATTCCTATTTTGCGTTCCTCTAGGTCACGCGCAACTTGAAGTACATCATCGTCGAATTCGCGGGTTTCCAGTTCGTCGAAAATATCACGGGCTTCAACCTCCTCATAGAGTTCACGAGCAGCGGGTTGATCCACGTAAACATCAGCACGAGCATCGAAGTCAGCAACTTCACGCTCTGTCAGTTGCGTAGCTCCAGTATCCTGGGGACAAATATGAGAATATAGTGACGAGAAGTAAATAAAGATACTTGCCACTGGAAGGGCAGAGATAGTACTAGTGGACGCCAAGGACGCCAGTAAAACAATGCCGGATTTGATATGCATATTGTAATAGTATAACGCGTAGAAGTGAGTAAGAAGGGGATTGGGACCAGCCCTAAGAGTTGTTGTCTTTGTGGGAGAAGATGCACCGGGCACTCTGAAGAAACTTCCTGGCCAACCAAAAGTATTTTATACATCTTGGGTCTCCAGGGTTCACCTCGCCATCATCGGAAAGCAAACAACCATCAGGAGTCGTTGCGTGTAAAACGATGCCTAGCCAGTTACTAAGAGGATGATAAAGAGCATCGCAAGATGGTTTCAAAGCCTCGAGATCCGATAGCTGAGGTAACAATTGTTGTTCACAGCAACGAGTCACAAGTGTTTTGAGCGGTAGCCGAGAGGGCTGAATAAGTTTCATGAACTCGGCAACCGAGCGCCGAGAAGGGCCGGTCACGTCTTGTTGATCCGCCCTATCCAACCCCCCAATGCGAGTGCCACTATATCATACATTGCACTACATGCCATACGAAGGCAACATTGTATCGTTCAACACACGTTTAGCTACATACTGTCCTGGACAAGGTTCTATCGGCGTTCCCGTTTTCAAGGTAACAACTATAAATAGATCGATTCCGATCAATCCGCAAAGTGGAACGGTGGCTTGGTGAAATTACGATTATCCCAAGACGTTTCCCCGTGTACCGTACCCAATATAGACCCCTGTAGCTTGAGGAGCATGCCTATGATCTACGGATGGTGACCACTCCACTCAATCAGTGGACATGAAGCCCAAGATGATGATGGCACATACACCTCTATGGAACCAAAACCTATTAATACATAATACACTGTATGCTATGGTTGGTAGGCTTGGCTGCAACGGGCTATGGCTTTAGAATGGGGGTTGTGTGCTTCACATTCTGCAGCACAAAGTGCGTCGCCGGTGATGTGACTTATTGATTTTTTTGGGTGGGATCAACCCGCAAACGGATAGACTTCAGGTGCACGCTTATCCTGGGTGCTGAGCTTGGGGTTCAGGAGCCGGCGTACGTTACCGTGCTCCACAATATCGGTCGTTTGTCTTACGCTCGTCGTCCTGCTTGTGTGTCAACGAAGTTCAAAGACACCCCTCTCAGAGGTTGGAACCTCCAGAAACATAACTTCGTCGCCCGGGGCAACCCAGACCTACTTATAAACGTCACTTTAAACCTTGTATTCAACAGATGATATCTTTAGGGATCAAACTTGACTATGAAATAGGAATCAATTACAAATATAGGTGTATCAAAAGGAATGGGATCATAGGGCACCTGTCGCGGTGGTGGGCCATTATTACAGTCTCAGCATGCGCCTAGAAGAAAAGGACCAGAAAAATCGCAGTGACCTTTGAAGAGTGTCAGTCCATCTACGTAGCTGGGCGTAGGGCGCGCAGGCGCTCTGCCAATTTATCATCTTCATCTAGCGCCCGTTCTCGGGAATTAGGTTCGGTAAGGTCTTCAATGTTCTTGGCAGCAAGGTCATGTTGTAGCTCAATGTTCGCTTCTTCTGCCGTTTGGCGCAATAACAAGTCGATCTGATCTTGTGGTGTTGAGATCGCAGTAGTGGACCCCATCGCGTCCTCCATGTATCCAGTCTGGACGTCGAGATCGGCGAATTGACTCTCAAATTTGTCCATTACCATTGATATCTAATGGATATGGGTTATGTTTTTCACATGAAGAATGTGAATTCGGCGTACCCTGTCTAGATTCATACTCTCCATGGCTTTGTCCATTCCTTTCACGACTGATGTCATATTGCCGGTAACCTGACGCATGGTCACTGCAGTTTCCACACGGCTGGCCACAGCATCGATTCGACTAGATAGCCTGAGCAAGTTGAGTGATTCGCTCTTCTTCCGAATGGCGTTGGAAGCATATATTCTGGCCCCCTCGGTGTTTCCTTGTTGTAATGCCTACCCCGAGAAAGTTAGGATTCGGTGGGAGGGTAGTATGAGAGGTTGCAATTACTTTCTTCACCCGTGTCTTCTCTAGGTTCTCATCTTTCTGAGCTTTCTTTGCTTGTCGACTTAGAGTTTTTGCAGTGAACTAGGTGACTGTCATTATGGTGACAACCTGAGGTGTTTTGGGGCTTGCCTTGAGTTGGAAGAGGGTCTCTAGTCAATATCAGTGCATAATCGGTTGAAACTCATGAGTGTACACACTTTCGAGGTTGCTCATGGATGATTAGTGAATGGTAAGGGCCGTGACTCCAGTCCTCTCTCTTGGGAATGTGCTGTGCGCGACACAGCCACTGATAAAGAACGATTAATCCACGTGAGAATATCACACGTGTCTGCGCGACTGAAGAGTGAAATTCCTTGGCCATTGGTCAGGGCCGTGGTGCTCAATCGTCATTCTTGCCATCGCTGCCCTTTACCTGGTCACATCCTTCGTCAAGGCACTGAGAGTCTAGGAGGCGGGCTTTCTAATGGGTTTGCTTTACTATGTCAGGTATGTCAATGATAGACATGTGTTGGGACAGCTGCTGATCCATGATCTACAAATGCTCAGTTATGTCTCTGTATTGGCAGCCTTTGGTTTTATCACTCTTTCGCTGGGTATGTAAAACCATTTTTCAGATAATGGCTGACAAATGAGTTTTGTATAATTCTAGCGAGTGGGCTGCTCTACGTGTCAGAGTTAATTGAAGAACACAGTAGACTTGCCAAACAAATTGGTCAAAGAGGGATATACGTATGTTCCCTTCAATAGATCTCTACACACCCCCTCTAACCCTAGTGAACAAACAGACAATCATTCTCCTGCATGTTTTATTCTACTTCACGGACTCTCTTCCGTTCCTCCAAACTATGTTTTCAATAACATGCCACGTCGTCTACCTGCAGAATTTCTCCTACACATGGCCTTTAATTTCACTTTCCTCGCCAACTTTTTTGGGTTCTTGTGCTTTGGTCATTGCAGATCACTTCATCTGGTTCTTCTACTTCTCGCGCGTCACACATGAGGCAAGGTACGCCAGAGCATATCGTGGAAGTGGTCTCAGAGCACCTGGTTTTACCGAGATCGCATCCTTTTTCGGTATCTGTGTTTGGTTGGCACCGTTATTCCTTTTCCTCAGTCTGAGTGCCAATGACAATGCACTTCCAACGTCCACAGGTACGCGACGCAGCTGCCTACTTCCAATTTCCCATCTGATATCCTTTTCCAGCCGAACCAGGATCCCCTTCCATAGCAGCGAATTCAACGATCACAGCCCCGACTCGTGTGTCGCTGTTCCGTTCAATTTTTTCCTCGTCATTCGGTAGACTTCCAGGACTCAAGTCCCGTCAAGATGTCAATGAAGGAATTATTGCCCCTCGTTCTCCCAACATCTCACGGGGATCACTTCCCGCTCAGTATTCCCATCCTCCAACCTCGCCATCTCTGGTTCCCCTTGCACCGCCTCGCTCCCCTGGTGCTCCCCGGTCCCCCGGACTTCCACGTACTCCGAATCCAGTTCAAGAAATTGAAGTTCAAGCCCCCGCTTCAACGACCAACATCCGACTCCATGCTCCTCCAGCGACGCGACGCTCCGCCCAGACAGCCCATTCATCTAGTAGTACGCTTGGATTAGGGATCCGAAGACCCATGCATACCAGCCAGGATGATGACATTTTCCGCTGATCACTACTGGTGTTCGCTCCTGGGCTTCATATCTTATTTACAGGTGGATTGTCTTTCTCGCTTTCACATGCAGTGCCTCGACCTGTGTGAAGCTCTTCGATCAGTACGCAGAAATAGTTGGGCCACTAAGCCCGCCCCCGCAAAAGTTTTGTAAATAAACATACCTGCAGGCGAAAGCAAACGCAGAATTGACTAATTTGCCTCAGGAAGCGAAAATACGGATGAATAAGTGCTAGGGTTATTTGGGAGAGATAATACTCTAGTATATAAGTCAACGAAAAGGAAAACATGCATTCTACTCTATTCTATGTTATGAAAGATGTTGGGGTGTCTTCAATTCCGGGGTTATGTGATTGACTCTAAACTCTAGTGGGGCTGTGCCATCATGTTTGTGATGCCGACTATAAATTATTGACCGGGACCCATTATTAAAACCACAAATATTGCCTAAAGTACCTTAGCACTCGGCTCCTACATCGTTCATCATGAGCACGAATTTACCCGGAGTCGCATTGTCCAGTGTTGATCTTGTAACACAGTTGGATGAAAGAGAAGCAGGACATCATTCTATTCGAGGTGACGACCGCTGTAATCTAATGATTGACTAAGGGCCTGACTTCTTCAGGTGCGGAAGCCATCGTTTCTCTCCTTAGAGACAGGCAGCACGTCAATAGGCTCGTCGTTGGGCATAACAATCTAGGAGATGAGGGTTGTCAGTCTCTGTTCCGTTTCTTATGCTCCGAGGAAGGGCAACAATACGATATTGAAGAGATCAGCCTTAATGCGAATGGCATTGGAGATATGGGACTACTTGCCATAGCTGAGTACCTACGGAATAACGGGCAGCTCAAGGAACTTTTCCTTCAGAACGTGAGTGCCAACGCAACTACCCCTAACTTTGAATTCATATAGTACAGAATGTATTTAAAGGAGCATACGAGACCACCACCGGCTTTGTAACAGCCTTGAATACCTCTCGCCTCAGGTTCCTTTCTTTAAATGCAAACAAGGGCCTTTCGGATAACTTTCTCGCCAACTTTTTATCAGAGTTGGACGCGCCTCATCTTCATGAACTTCAACTCTCTGTTCTTGGGTTAACGTCAGCATCGGGTAAGACCATAGCCAATTACCTTTCATCGACGCGTTGTAGGTTGCATGTACTCAAATGCAACGGTAATGCTTTGGGGTTTCGTGCCGTCAGAACCATATCCTATGCAGTGAGAGCTCACAAGCATAGTCTTCAGAATTTAGAATTCTACGCAAACCGGCTCCAGGACGATGATAGAGAATCCGTTGGCGGCAGCGGCGAGGACCCAGACAGGAATTTGGATGGAGCAGATCCCCTACGGACTTGGGAAGCCTGCGAAGCTATGCTGAGAAATGTCCTCCTTTGTAACACCCACCTCAAACGCGAGGTTAACAAGCAGTCTATCGCCCTTCTACGCTCCTCGCGACCACTCATTTTGCGGAGCAAGCTTCGCCAACGAGAACCCGAGACTGTTGTGGCATCAACCCACGTTGACCAGCAGAATCGTTCGTCGCCGTTCCCCGTTCCCGAGGACCGTGGTCATGTCCGATGTTTTCCCTTAAGGTTCCTACCGTTAGAACTGCAATACTATATCCTATCTTTTCTCGGCCCTTCGCTATCTGCGTCCCAGCATATTCGTGTTTTGGACTATGCATCGTCTGCGGAGACGTTGCCACAGCTACTTTCATCATGGTCAACACACGGGCCTACCGAAACCTGTCTCCGTCACTCGTACAATCGAGCGGATAAGTTGGAGAGTTCTTACAGGCGGGAAAGAGAACGACTCCGATTTCTTGAAACCGTTGGATGTGATACCTATGAATTAGAGCCTGGAGAGAAGGCTCGGGCAGCTCGGGAAGTTTATACATTATCTCTAATCTGATCTTTGCTTTTTGTTCCCACCTTTCTATCTATTTTTTGTCGACGACATACATCCCTGTTTATCATCACACAGGTTGCATTGAGGGGAGATTAGTGAAAGCCAAATATCTGCATACAATGACGACATCGCCACCCATCGGGCTTCGACTACCAATTTCCCTTTTCGTGGTGCCAATAATGCACTTATACCTCGCCACCAATCCTCGGACCCTATACCTTATAACTGATGAAAAGGACGAACGTCTGGGAAGACCTCGCCGGGTACTCGTGTTTCGAGCTGGTCAGAGCAGATATCAAACAGTTGTGAAGTTTCTGCCTGTGAAAGAAGTCGATCGCACTGGCTTGGTAAAGTTGACGAATAGGGCAGTAAAGGGATGTCTAGGCTTGATATCCGTTGACCATGGTGCGCTCGTGTCAAAACTAATCCTTTCATCTAGATTAATCATCAACAGATATCTTTCTTGCTGTTGTAACTAGTGCTACAGAGGTCGGGAACACTCGACCATCAGCCCATGAACCGGAATCTGTCGCGAAGATACATGAAGTAGGCTTCTATAGTCTGAACTCATCGACATGGGACGATCCTCTCCTCAGTGAGCCGACGACATTCGGACCAGAAGCTGTGGACTCATCATTCCGGGAATCTTACAACACCACTTCTGTCTTCGAACATCCTTGCCTACCGTTGACCAAGATTTTATCGTCTGGAACTTTCTACTATGCGATGGAACCAACGTGGGATGTATCCTCAAGGCTCGCGGTGCGAATGGCGCGGGACGCGGCATCATCAAGAGATATCGGCACCTTCGACGAACGATTTATCTGGAATGAGTATATCCTCCGAAGTCTACTCGATTTTCGAGAAAGGTTAGATTTCCACGAACGAGAAGAGCTTGACCGCTGTCAGTTTCTGGTATGTGCAACTCCATACGTTTTCAATAGACTTTTCATATCCTGCTCTAGATTCCCGCAATACAGGGCTACGTTGGAGTTTTTTCATTACCTCTCCGCGCACCGCCTACAGATGGTGCGCCTACGGTTGCGACACTAGCATTGATATCTCGGTTAGGCTGGAAACGGGCGGGAACAAGGTTCAACACTCGCGGAGTCGACGATGACGGCAACTGTGCAAACTTTGTCGAGGTAGGTATCTTCACCTCCTTCACAGGCTGGTCTCTGAGACATTGTCAGACTGAGACAGTGTTCAGCACCGACCAGCACTGCGTTAGTTATGTACAGATCCGGGGAAGTGTCCCATGTATGTATCTCAATCATTCAATACACGCTGTTCATGACTTGAACAAATGCCTGTTTTAGTATTCTGGGAGCAGCAAGGACTACAGACTTTTGGACACCGCATTCAGATCACTAGGCCACACGCGTCCCAGCCTGCATTTGAAAGACACTTGGTGCAGTTGATGGAAGAATATGGCATGATACATGCAATCAATCTACTCGGAACGAAGGAGAATGAGGCCCTCCTGACAAATTCCTATGGACAACATCTCCGTATGGCTCGGAGTGCGTTGGGAGATAGCCTGGATATCACCCATTTCGACTTCCATAATGCCGTGAGGACAGGCGGTCATGAAAACGTCATACATAGTCTGCCGTGGGTCTAAATCATTAGCTGGGGTTCTCAAATGCTAACCGGGATACACCGTTCTATTAGAAGGATTGAGAGTGTCCAAGACCATGTCGACAAATTCGGCTTTGCCATGTACGATGCTTCTACGGAAGAGATCATCACTACCCAGAAGGGCGTATTCCGGACGAACTGCCTTGACTGGTAAGCGATTGGTGATATCTCAATCAACAGACCTATTGATTTCTTCATTTAGTCTGGATAGAACAAACTTTGTTCAGGATATTTTATCGAAAACAACCCTTGAACAATACTTAAATTTAGTCCGCCGCGAGTGGATCACTTCAATTCAACTTTGGTCGAATCACAGAGAGTTATGGGCAGAGAACGGGGATGCTCTATCAAGAATATATGCGGGCACAGGCGCACTGAACACGAGCTTTACTCGAAGTGGGAAACGAACGCTTGCTGGTAAGCGACCTATTATACTGCAGTACGATGGTCATCGAAGTTCTCTTCAGGTGTATTATCTGATGCAACCAAAAGCGTTTCTCGCGCATATATTAATAATTTCCAGGATAAAAGCAAACAAGTCGCTATAGATATGTTCCTGGTAGGCCGGCTAGGGCAACGGAGTGTTTCAACGGCTTATTCTACTCGTAGGGTAATTTAAGTGACCAAAAACAAGTCAGCATCTTCGACCCTATACACGACACAGTTCACGATGCACTAGGGAAAAGGTCAGTATTATAAAAGTACCATCCTCGACAAATATACATTCCGTTCACAACAGATGGGCGGAATACTCTACGACCAAGAAGGGTACGATTATGGTGGGCACATGGAATCTGAACGGCCGAGTAAGTGACAGGTTTCGGTACACCTTACTTCGCTCATATTTCCTAGATTACTGGGGAGTCATTACTTCCCTGGCTGTTCCCTCGAGACGGAATAGAGTGTGTTATCTCATTCGTTATACCACGAGTAGATACTCACCAACGTCAGGCCGGACATCCTCGTCCTCGGTTTCCAGGAGATCGTTCCATTGACTGCACAACAAATTGTACAGACTGATCCAGAAAAACGGTTTTACTTCTCTTCCCATATCAGTTGGATATCGGCTGATACGGATATAGTCGACTTTGGGAGAGAAAAGTGATGGATAATATTGAACGCAAGCCGGGAAGAAAAGCTCGTTATGTTCTTCTGAGAAGCGAACAAGTAGGTTTTTCTTTAATCCAACGGCCGCGGAACTGAGTCTCTCTGTAGTTGGTTGGAACAGCCCTGTTTGTTATTGTCAAAGAAGAACTTGTATCGGTGATCCGTAACGTTGAAGGCACTTCCCGAAAGGTAGGACCAGCACCCCATGGCTTTAGCCTCTAACACCATTCGATTATCCCCTAGACCGGACTCCGAGGAATGTCTGGAAACAAGGGTGCAGTTGGTATTCGTCTTGACTATCATGATACCAACTTTTGTTTTGTGACTGCACATCTTGCCGCTGGTCACTCAAACATGGAGGAGCGAAACGCAGATTATAGAACGATCACCGACGGTCTACATTTCCAGAAGGGGAAAACAATAGCCAGCCATGAGTGAGAAACCACCCTCTATTCCCCGATTTCTTCGCACTCAGACAAGATGTCCATAGCAACGTCATCTGGCTGGCAGATACTAACTATAGAATAGGTTTGGACAATCCCGCCGTGCGGGCATACGCAGAAGCAGATGAATTTGACCCCCTCTTCGCTGCTGACCAGGTACGTTGCCTCATCTTGAATATAATTGAGGTTGATCACCGTCGAACCTGTACCCAGCTTCGTTATACCATAGACACCGGAACAGCATTCGTTGGGTATGAGGAAGGACCGCTCTTGTTCCGACCGACATACCGATATGATGTGGGGACAAACAATTATGATACAAGTGAGAAGATGCGTGTTCCTGCATGGACAGGTAATGTCCTTTCACTCACTCCCCGATAAGACGCCCCAGTCCCTGATGAAGGCGCCGTGAAGATCGTATATTGTACCGCGGTCCAGCCCTCGACTTGACCGTGTACTCTCGGGCAGAACTTAAAGGGTCTGATCATAAACCAGGTAAGCTCCATTCCTTTTGAGTGCCTACCTGACTGACATTTCTGGCGCCATTTCGATCAGTGTTTGGTATCTTCAAAGCAGATATTCGTATCGTCGATACCGTAAAGAAAGCTGCCCTTTCGCAACTGCTTCTCGAAAATATCGTGAGTACGGAGCCAGGCGAAAGTTTGGACGAAAAATTGGCCAGTATAGCGCTCCCGGATACTGTTGGTGAATGTAGGTCCCCCCTTGATTCTTCCTCCAGAAGATTGTTTTGCTTATCAGATGCCCACCTATCAGTGCCTCCTCCCAGCACGGATGAAAAGGCGTGGTGGGATACTCCGGGTAAATCCTTCTTCATACATGAGGGGCCGAGCTCTGATCCCTGTACCTCGCGCAGATGCTCCTGGCGGCCTCGTCTCAATACCAGAAATCCAACAGATCAATCTTTACCGCCGGGGTAACCCTTTCGAATCACCACTTGAATCACCACTATCAGTTTCGCCCACTACCTCCGACGAGGAACTGTATACTTCGGCGTTAGCAGTGCCGTTAACACCAGTGCCTGTGGGCGACGGCCGCCGCCTCCGCCGCCTCGATCGGGAAAGGAATCAAACGACTAGTTCCATTAAGACACATCAATGAAAAAAAAACTACCAAAACACGCATACAGGGATGTAGATGTACGAGTATAGAATTTTAAATCAAACCTTGTTTCTTAAGGTCTTCGTAGGTCTTTCGGTTGTATACATTACCCTCATCGTCCTCGAGCTCCTCCATTGTTTCTTGTTCAAAGATTTCGTGCCGACCTTCCTGCTTGAGCTTCTCTGCAACTACAAAGAATGTTAAAAGGACTTCAGTTTCATGTATCTCAGGACATACGAGCGAGGGCATCCTCGATCCGAGTAATTTCATGAAAGTGCTTTGTGTTGGGAAGGCCAAGGGCACGCATTCCAAATGCGTGTCGGGATTCCTGCAGGGGAGTGAGCTCATGGAAATGTGTTAATAGAACAGTGTCAGACCTGGAAGTGGCGGTCGAAGTTTTTCCTGCGCAAAGCCCTGATGAGAAAACAAAGTATGGCTGAGATTGCAGGAAAATCCACACCTTCCCATATACACATGATCTGAACAAATTTCACACTTGTACTCTACCCCAAGACCATGTAACTTGTACAACCAATAAGGAATGGGTTTTCCATCCCAACCCAGTGGTAGCTTTAGGGGGTTGTAGATCCTTTCTTCTTCTTCTTCCTCCTCCGCGGCACCCTCTTTTGAGGCAACCGGTGGAGGAGGAGGTTTTGACTGGTCTAAAAGCTCCTGCTCACGCTCACGGGCTGTGAGTGAAAACCTTCGTTCGACATTGGACTTTGTTTCATTAATGACAGGTGCCAAAGTTACCAGGAGAGCCGAGGCCATGTGCGTGTGGTATGCAGCATTTCGTATCCGGAGTTTAGCAGCAGATTGATTATTGTTCTGAGCTGTCGTTGGTAGGGGTGCAGGCGATCCGTTGGGGTTTTTGGGTGGCTCCCCTGAAGCTGCCTGCCTATTCATGGCTTTGATGTGTTTTTTCGACGACAAATGTGCGTCATATACAGTTTGTTTGGCATAATGCTTTTGGCCTGAAGTATCGTGAGTGACATGGACGACGGTGGTCTAGAATCAAGGTGCGTACAAGCTGCGCACCATATCCCTGTGTTTTCTCCATTTGCAGTTGATTTCGGACCCGTCTCATTCTCCCAAGCTGAAAGTTCTTGCGCTTCCCATTTCTGGTCGAATTCTGAAGTAGCC
>QFDT01001109.1:0-12806 GCA_003315915.1 Macrolepiota dolichaula
GCGTTGCAGTCTATGCAATCGCTCTCTTCACATCTCGCAGATGGTTTTGTATTCTCCTCAGTCACGCTAGATACGAGTGCAGAAAAAGTATATTGAGGGGAGCTAGCCCCAGCACGATCGATAGCAGACAAAGATTTATCATAATTGTTCATATTACATATCCAGCCCTCAACCTCGCTCATCACATCCTCGCGGGTTCGCGTGGGGACGGGGGGAGTCTGGGAACAATTGTGAGTGAGGGAATGATGCGAAAAGGAAGGTACGTACGAGTAAGAGTCGCTTCCGTATGGCGTCCCGAGAGAGACGGCGTCGTCATCTACCTCCATGTTGTTGACGGAGGAGAAGATCAAGGGAGAGGGAGGACACGGGGTGGTCCTCTGCCAGAAGGGGTCTTTGAACCCACTCTGTTCCCACTCCGCGGAAGGAGCGCGGGGGAACTTCTCTGACAACCTCTTCTTGTACCCGATTTGGGCACGACGCTGCGCACGCTGCAATGCTGTTGCAGATCTCTTAGATTGCGCGGGGGTTTCCCACGCAACGTCAGTCGCCTGCATGGCGAGGTCCTGGGGGACCGAAAGAGATTCTGTTTCGCTCATACGAGCGAGTAACGTGCGGGCAGTGGGGGAAGCGGAGTGCTCGGCTGAGCAGGCGAGGGCGAAACCAGATGTGTATGTGGATGGACCAGGCGGAGGATTGTGGGTCGCCTGGTTGGCGATTGCGAGTCCGGAGCCGGGTGGTTGGACGAACGGGTCGTTAGACCCGGAGGCAGAGGCCTGCTGGGCCGCGGCGATCGCGGCCTTCTTCTTCTTTCCACCACGACGAGACTTCTTCTTCTTCTCTTCCTCCTGATTGGAGGACGGCTGATTTTGCTGGGGGTTCTTCGGTCCAGGTCCCGAACTCTGACCCTGATTCTGACCCTGTCCCTGCGGATTACGCTGGCCTTGCGGCCGGGACTGGTTCTGATTCTGGTTCTGGTTCTGGGGACCCTTCCCCTTTTGGTTCCTCCAGTTGGGATTCTTCCCACCTGGGTGGACCCCAGAGAAGCGAGCGGCGGAGGCGGAGGACGAGGAGGTGTGGTATGCGGCGCGGAGTGTATCGGAGACAATGTTGATCGTAAGCGCGGAAAATGTATTCTGGTATTGCGTTTGGAGGGAGGTACGGTGATATTCCCATTTGTCGGGAATGCGCTGTATGAGCATAATGGCCTGGAGAGGCTCGGAAATCGTGAGCTGTTGGGCTCGAAGGGCTCGGATATGGTTATTCCAAATGGCGATCTCCGTGGTGGGATCAACCTCGCCTGAAAAGGCGAACCCTTGTATTGCGTCTACCGCAACAATGACTTCCGGTATGCCGGCGGTCCCAAATTGTGTGGCTAGGGACTGCCATAGCGCATGTGCCGTTGTGTGGTTGTGCCTGCGGAGATCGCGGGACAACTTATTGGAAATGATCGCGAGTGCGGCGCGATTCACCGTGTGCCAATTGTTCAAATCGGCATTCTCTTCGGCGGTCGGCGGAGTAGTCGCTGCCACCGGAAGAGTATAGATCCCCCTCATGCACGCGCCTAGAGTTGTGATGACTCCATCGCGAATTGGCATTGTGTATTGGTCCATGACCATTCCAACCTCGTATTGCCACTCATCGTAGTCGAGGGCTCCTTGGAGGACGGGCAAAGTAGCGACGAGTGCGTGTGCCATTGTAAAAATATCTGGAAAAAATCGCGTAAGCTTCTGAAGACAGCGAATGGACGCGTCAACGAGCTATGGTCGCCATAGAGTCGTACGTGGGCTGCACAATGTCAGGATAACGGAGTTGGCCATGGAACATGGTTCACTCTGCCTAACAAGGTCATACGGACTGCCCTCGTCAAGCGGGTTAGCTCGTGCAGATGTGCTGGGAAGCGCCATCGCACTGAGCTGTTCGCTCGTCGTACAGACTATCCGGGGCCCATAACCTGTTAACAGCAGAACGTTGCGTAGCGGTGTACTATGAAGTAGACTGTATGCACTTACAGAGTGAACTGTTTGTTGAAGAGCTTGAAGAGCTTTGTAGAGCGAGTTGTACGCGCGATGTAAGAGTTAAGAGAACTGTATTTTCTATCATAATGGACGAAGTCCTTATATACCATATTGTGTAGTCTGATGACTAAGCATCTACCCTAAGTAAACTACTCGCATCGCTCAACATGCAGACAAGGTGCGAGAGCAATGCGTTCCTACTCTATTGTATATATTAATAGAAGAGAAGCATAATTGATGTCTATGCGGTTATCGCATAGCATCGTGTTGACAAGGATCATTTGTCGACGTACGGCAAGATCACAAGTCATGTGATGAAGAGCATGTCACGTGTTACCGTGTCAACAAAAGGATTGTCATCCAAAAACTTTATCAACCATGCCAAATTGTTGTAGCACCCATTTGAAAACAGCTGCTTGAACTGCGGACAGTCTTGGATGATGTGTTCACATGTCTCCAGCATATGACTGCATGGACACAATGTGGGGGTGTCTGGGAAGAAGCGCTCTCGGTAGGTGCCGATGGGTGCGTGATTGGATATGCAGCGCGTGAGGCGCGCGGCAAGAGATGGCATCATGTCTTGTGTGAGCCATGAGCCGCTGTTGGTGTATGTAGGGAGGACAGGGTTGTCGTTCAATCCCATGAGGTCGAGGAAGTGGTTTCCCTGGTATGACGTGTCGTTCGAGGTGTGACGGTGTTGCCACAGCCATAGATAGCGGTCAGTCCACGCTTTCTGAATGAAGCCAAGTGAGCATCGAGAGTGGTTAGGGACGCATGGTACTCACAGAGACTTGGCAAGTTTATGGGCTTGGTGGTGAATCGACCACTTGAGCGACGAGGGGATATCCCAAAAGGTGATTTTGTGGGAAGAAGAGATAGAGAGCCAGGAGCAGAGCAGTTTGGTGACTGCAAGGGCGTCTTGATGTGCACTGTGGGCACTGTAGTCAAACAGACGTTTAGCACACAAAATAGAGTCAGTAAAAATGAGAATATGAGTAATACTACGGTCCGAAGAGTGCGCAATATCAGAAGAAAAAGAGAGAGAAGAAATGAGATTGAGACGGAGAGCATAGGATTCAGAATCAGAGGAAAGTACATGTCCGCAAGGCACAACATGAGATTTGATGGGAGAGGAGATTGAGGAGTCAAAGAGAAGGAAAGCAGAAGTAGAAGAAAGAGAAAAAGGGCTATAGCCCTGACCATACATTTTATTAGAAGAATTAACTGGACAAGAGCTGTCTGTAGAAACAAGAAGAGAAGAAGAAGAAGAAAGCGCTTGATCGCGAGCCTTGCTAGCCTCTTTGAGGTATCGGCAGACAGCTTGTGGATCATCATCTGATGCGTGTGGACAATATTTGAAGGAAAGTTGAGGAGAAGAAGAGAAATGATCTACTACTCGCATACCGGGTTGGGCGCTTGGATGTAAGCGCTTGAAGGAGTCTGTGACTGTCGCGCTGTTGAGTAAGAAGTCGACGGCAGGGGATTTGATGTTTAGCTTGTCCAGGTCTTCGTCCTGGGTGAGGAGTTTTAGCGGGTGATTGTCAGGTAGGGTGCGGAAGCGTGTGCCACAGCGTTTGGTGAGTTTTTGTAGATGGAGGTGGAGGGGGATGAGGCTGGCGATAGATTCGGCAGCACCTCGGGGAGTGGTGCAGAAGGCACCTGTGATCCAGATAGCAGCGGAACACTGAGTTTTGTTTAGGATTTCGATGAGCGCCTTATTACGAGTGCTATCATAAAACCAGAGTTTGAGGCCATATGTCATCATGGGGACAACACATGACCTGTATAATAGATGCTTTTGGAGAGGGAGTAGGCCTCACACCGAGTTGCCAAGCAAATGTAAACATTTGACGGTCGATAGGGATTTGGTTGTGTAGTAGCGCACGTGTTCTTTAAAAGTTAGCGCTCAGTCAAAGTAGAAGCCGAGGTACCAAATATAATGCTTGGGGGTGAGCGTCAGAGAAGTGCCATCGTTGTGTCGAAGCGTGACGTCCGGGTTGGGTTTGGCCCACGGTCGATTGGAGAAATGGAAGACCTCACTCTTGTCATGTTCGAGAACGAGGCCCATGGAGGTGAGGAAAGATGAACAGGAAGAATAAACCTGTGAAAGTAATTGAGTGTTAGTAGAAAACTTTTCAGATTGAACAACAATAAGTCCATTGTCCACAAAAGAAAGTATTTTACACCGAGAGTCGTTGGAGAATCGGTACATAAAGGGGGAAAGAAATAGAGAAGTGAGAATGGGAGAAAGCGCAGAACCTTGTCCAACGCCCACAGAAGCGGGGAATTTTGGGGAAGAATGATTATTCCAAGAATATGAGGTGAAACAGTTTGAGAGGTAATCGGAAAAGAAATTAACAAGGCATGAGGGGAAACCATGTCAATCGAGAATACGAGCCAGTAGCGAATGGTTGACAGATGGGAAGAATTGTGCCACATCAAACGCAAGGATGCTTGTCTTGAGGCCGCGTTTCCAGTGTCTTCGGACCTTATGTGTGAGGTAGACGCCAGCGTCTTCAGTAAATTGTTGAATGAGACCTCCAAACTGAAGGGGGTGGACAAGGTTGAGACGTGACACGTCAAATTGGAGGCAGGTTGAGATGATTTTCTCAATGAGTTTTCCAAGGGTGTTCAAGAGGACAATAGGTCGGAACATCTTCGGAGTGGTGTAGTGTGGTTTGTTCGGCTTCGGGATGATGATTGAGGTCGAGTCTTTGAAATAGTCCGGCCACGTGGAAGTGGTGACGCAGCTGTTAGCAAGCGCTTGAATTGTTCTAAGCGCTTGGTCGGAGGATAGAATGGATTTCAGATGGTGCCAGGTTAGGTGATCGGGACCGGGCGCTGAAGTGTTGGAACACGGAAGCAAGGCATCCTCGACTTCCTTGGTTGAGATGGGTGCCCATGGTCTGGTGGGCTGTGCGGGTAGGTAATTCACTGCGCTAGTGTCAACTTTGTGGTTAGCGGCAGAATTATAAGTGCCATCGAGCCCAGCCCATAGTTGGTCCAGGTCATTGCATGGTTTGTTGTTGTATAGGATGGACTGTACTGGGGGTAAGTTGCGGTCCTTGACCCAACCCATCAGATCCCATGGCCGCTGCTTGTCGACAGATATCTCTTGGATCTTGTCATCAAAAAACTCCCTCTTCACTTTCCTACACACTCTCCTAAATGCCATCCACCTCACCTTCCCTTTCCTCTCCTTGAACCTATCCAGTGCCTCTTTGCACTCTCCATTCCACCAAGGTTTAGACCGCGCCGTAATATGGATCTCCTTAGTGTGTTTGTTCCATGTCTCCTCGATTACCGTTTTGAGTTCTTGTGAGTATTTTATGACGTCGTTGCGCAATGTAAGGGGGGGTGTGGTGTGGTCAAAGAAGTTTGACACTTCCTTGAGGAACTTAAGCTCTTCTTTGCTATCCTTGGCGATACCTTTGCGTTTGACGGTAGGCATAACCGTTTGGATTTTGATTTTGATGTGTAGTGGAGAGTGGTCAGAAGACAGCCGCATGTCATTGGCGATGGTATGGGTGACTGCAGTATCATTATGAAACTGGGCGAAAACGAGATCGATAACCGTAGGTTTTTTCCTTGGGTCAAAAGGGAAATGGGTTGGGCCAGGATTTGATGGAGGGGATCTGTGGAGGGTAAGCGTTGCCATAGCATCATTCAACTCATCCGCTTTAGCTACGTTGTGGGTTTGGTTTGGGTCCCACATGGGGGATCGTAGATTGAAGTCACTGCCAGTGACTATGATGTTAAGTTTCTCTAGACGCTTGAGATGAGCGTTAAAGAACTGTTGCGAGGCGCCTTCAGCATCAAAGTAGCAATTAAGCGCATAAACACGCACCAGAGTGGAAAAGGAAATTAACTGAAAGTCTGTGGAAGAAATAATGTCAGTGTGGACACGGGGAAGAAGCGAAGAGATAGAACTCCTGATGTATGTCAAGGTTCTTGGATTAGGAATGTTGGAATGGACGACGATCCAGTCCTTATGAATAGGGAAGCCGTGTAGTTCCTCTCCTTCAGAGAGTTTAGTAGATGGTATGTTCCGAACGTGACAGAAAGGGGGTTCTTGTAAGCATAAAACATGGATATGATCAATGTCTGGAGAGTTGAGCAATGCCTCCGTTAGAGGCCAGGATTGAGCAACGTTGTGAAAGTGAAAGTTCAGGTGAGACAGAAGCCAGTCCTTGATGGGTTTAGAGTCCTCGCTACTCCCTTTTGGGGATCGGCGGTCAGACTTTGTATGGGTTCAGTTGTGCTTACGCATAAACAGTTTCAGTGTTGAAGTTGAGACGCACCCTAGCATCTTGAATCTCGCCGGCTTTACGTTGGTGCCATGCTTTATTATAGCAGTTGCGGAAGAACGAGCATTTCTCGCTATCCGTGTTATGCTCACCGTTGCAGTTGAGGCAGCAGAAGTCTTGTAAGTGAGGGCACAGCATACCAGGTGCAGTACCAGGGACCCAAGTGGACTCGTCATCGTCCTTCCCTTTTGGTTGGCAGCACCACACTAGTTGACGGTGGAACTGTCGTTCGTGAGGTCCACCACAGATTGGGCATCTGGGGTTGCGACAGCGGCAGGCAAAAGTGGTGTGGCCCCAGCTTGAACATTTGAGGCAGAATGGGACGGCGGTGTGTTGGGACGCAGCCTGGAAGGTGCAGGTACGGCCTTGGAAGTTAATGGTTCTGTTGATGAGAAGATGAGCTCTAGCGCCGCCTTGGGAATCCCAGAAGTCCATGTAAAGGGCTGCGAGGGAGGATTTAGGGGAAATTCTTGTGAACCAGGGCATGCCTGCGAGTCCGTCCAAGAATTGGGTGATAGGAGACCTGTATAAAACAGCGGCAACGTTGTTTGAAGTGTTGACAGTGCCGTCTTCCTCGAAATATGGAAGGTTCTCAAGTCGCACGAAGGACTTGGATTGGGGGAGCTGAGGAGTGACATCCTCAAAGACATTGTCAGTAACCAGCAGCAACTCCTTGCACATCCAGTTCCAAATGATGGTTAGGTCTTCGTCCATAGCGACGTTATTCGTGTTGAACCAAAGGGTCTTGAGAGTTTTCCTCATAGAGTCAACTCTCAGTTGGGATTTATGATGTACAAGACCTTGATTGATGGTTTTGACGATCTTGGGGTTAAGCAGAACCATCTCGTTCCGGAAAAGAGGGGTGAATGGGATGAGGACATTCTTGCGAGAAGGTCCTTGGGTAACGGCCGGTGTGGTCGGATGCAACCGAGGGCAGAGAGTAGGCGTAGAAGGGTTGGTAGGCTTGTTCACCTGGTTGTTGGGTGGGGTGGCCGCCTTGTCTCTATACGATGGGGCCTTCTTCTGTTGGGGTGGGGTAGGGACGTCCATACCGAGGTCGTATCCTCCCACACGAAGCATTGCATATATGTCATCGCGTGTCTTGTCAGGGAACATGATGCGCAAGTCGGCGAACTTCTTCATGACATGACAGGGAACATTAGGGGTTGGCTCTACTCTTGTGGCCTGTGCATAGGTCCTACCAGGCCTGCTGGAAGGAGGTGAAGGGGCAGCCGAGCGGTCGAAGTTGACCTTCTTTTCGCTGGGCTTGGTTTTGTCCGATTCGGTTGGACCATTTTTGCCAGTCTTTCCTCTCTGTTCTGGTGTCTGATGACGTGGCGCTCGCTTGCCACATGTAGCTACAATGTTCCATCCACCCTCTCTGCCACTCACCCTGCCGCTTGTCTCCCCACCGCCTGTCCCCCTTCCACCTGTCACCCTTCCACCCGTCACTGCATCCTTGGAGGTCTCTCCATCTCTCTCCGGTACCCCCATGGCGACATCTTTGCTTATTTTGATGGCCAGTGCCATGTCCTTGGCAAGCTGGGCGTTGGCCTTCTTGTCAACCTCCATGTCCATCGCAGCGCTTGGAGACGGAGTCTTTGGATGTTGAGGTGTAGGGTTGGGGTTGCGTCCCTTTCCCTTTTCTTTCAGTCTTGGTGTCGGCGTCTGAGCTGGGGACGAATCGACAACCAATGGGCGGCTGGGTGAGTTCCCGAGCGCGTGTTGCTGGATAATGGATTTGACCTCTTTTTCAAAGTCGGGATTCTCCTCCATGATGGTGTCTGTTGTGTTGATACAGACAGGGACCTGTTTGGGGTTGGTGGGTGGGGGGGAATCCGTGTCTAAGGTAGACCCAGAGCCCCAGCATTGTTCGACGGCAGCCGCCAAGTTGTACTTGTCTGCCCATTTCTTAAAGATCCTAGACCGTACGGTACAGGCACCTAGTACTCGGCTGGATCGGGTGGGGAGGTCGCCGACCTGTTCATCACATACAACCTCAAATAGTTCAAATAACTTGTCTCCCAAAGTTGATCGCTTAAGGTCCAGTTGTTTGTCAACTGTATGCATAAACCAGAGAGTAATAGCCTCAATGGTGTATTCCATCGCCCTGATGTCTCCTACATTGACGTTCTCTTCATTGGTAAACCACCCGAGACCCTCAGCTACGAGTTTCTCGATGTGGGACGGAGTGGACCCTAGATTAGGGTTAGGGTTTGTCTCAGGGTTGGCCTGAGGTGTGGTGGGGGCATGTTCACCATGAGGCAAAGGGGAGGGAAGGGTAGCAGCAACGTTGTCAGCCCAGCTGAGGACGTTGACACTGGCAGGAAGCGGTTGTGCTTGGTGGTGGGCGGCATATTGCTGTGCCGGGGTGAGAAGAGGTGCTGGTTGGGCACTAGGCATGGTGTTAACATCGACTCGAATGTTGGCTGTTGTTTTGGCAGTGTGGTTAGATTTGTCTGAGTGGACGGATCCAACTGGGGAGGCAACGGAGGCATCATCGTCGTCTAGGTCAATATGTGACGCTTTCCGGGTGATTGACTGGGTGGAGGACGACAGGTCTCTCTCTCTCTTGGAGCCGATGGAAGGGGTCGGTGATGATGGTTTGAATGGGCCCTCGGAGGCCGCTCACGGTAAGTGCACGGCAGAACCTGCACCAGACTGATTCTGCATGACGGTTTGGTTATTTTGGAGGGAGGTGTACCGGCCAGGTTTGCTGTCCAGGATCTCCTCCAGTAGTGATTCTTGGGAACCTCCTTGCCTACTAGAGATCCCCAGAGTGCTGCTAATCCTCCTCAGACTGTGGCCTGCTCTCTTGCGAACACTCTCGGCCTTCATAACGCAATAGAATTCTCAATGTACTCGAAGTGTAAACCATTCTCAAAGGTGGTGGTGATGGTTACTGGAAAAGGAAGGTGGCGTTCTGAAACCTTTGAGCCTTCCATAAAGCTGTTGCGACTGGACCACTTCGATCGGCCCCCCCATGAGTTTATCGCATCATTTTTTCCAGACATCCCCCCCTGAACCTGAATTTCCACTGGAATCTGTGATTCAAATTCTGTTCAAATTTCTACTTCAACTTGGAAGGGCGCACTATATATATATCATGCTTGAGGTTGAGGACCAAAGATTCATGGATGCTCTTCTCAATGAATTCTCCGAATTTAGCCTGTCCAATACGGACTTCTCTTCTTTCAAATCAGTGTATTTCCCGGGATTAGAGGATGGTTCCGAACCATTATGAAGGAAACCTGGAACTGGGTTGAGAAGCAGGCCAAGTAGATACCAGTAGAACAATGTATCCGTCCTGTGGTGGTTAGGGAAGCAAAGAGGGGGTTGACAAGGACAATGTACTTGAAGGGCATTGGACTAAGGGGGATAAAACAGCGATAAGACAAATACAGAAGAGTGGAATGGAAGAATTCAACGGTGGATTCCAGATGTTGTTGGAGAGCGGGAAACATCCATCAGCATGGTCTGACAAAGTCCTTGCTCATTCCAGCAGTGACAATGACCCAGACATTTCATATCGTCTACATCCTATGTATCAACAGGTTCTTTGCCTTTTTCTTTTTTCTTTTTTTTGATGGAGTTCTTTTGGTGATCGGCTCATTGAACCACTGACTGAAATCCCTCTCGAAGTTGGAACCAGTCTTGTCGTATATGGCATTTGTCGCACTCTGTACAAATTCGTGGAAAAGAGTACCTCCTGTCAGATCACCCATGTTCCCAAAGCCAGCAGGTGGAGGCAATATTCCAAGTCCTATATCTGCGGCCGTCATACGTGCCATACCTGTGGCATTTTCCATGCCACCAGGAGCGACTGGCTGACGAGCTCTCCAAAATGTTAATATCCGTTGCTAGGGATTAAATCACAGTAAATTTCTCAAAAAGTAGTATGTCATATTTTGAAGAACAAGAAAGCACCTTGTCTGATGATGTCAGAGCGCTCAATTCCTTCCCTGCCAGTCCTAAATCTTGCTTCAAATTCTCCAGGATATGGTTTGGTATTTGTAGAATTTCCATGTTGAGAATGTCTCCATTAACTTGTCTCATTACCGAAGATATACTGGGCTGTGTGGCTCCTGCAGGAGCGCTTGTTCCGCTGGGCAGCCGACCCACCCCTTGGGATTGACTGGGACTCTGCCCCCATGTTGTTACCCAGGTTGAATCTACTCTCCTGCGAATTTGACTCACTGATCCGCTGGAGGGCGTCCCTGTATTCATATTCGACATACAGAGACGGCATCTGATATAAGGGGTCGAGCCTGTTGCTACGGTCACAGGTCCTAGGAAGGGTGGACCATCAATATTAACCTCTGGAAAGAGTCCTCACTAGTTGTTGTTCGTACTTGTTACACACGGTCGAGAGGCAAGGGGATATCTGGTGGTGGTAGTAAGAGTCAAGACGCAGGGCGGTGTGTTAGGCGCCGAAGTGGTACCTATTGATTGAGTGACATGAGGGGTACGCTTAAATTAGATCACGTGGTGGATTAGAATCTCCCTGCAACAGCCAGTCTTCTCAGTACAATATCCAGCCTGGATATTGAATAGTTCACTGATTAATTGATCCCGATTGTGGTTACTACACAAGAGACAAATATATAGGTGGATAACGCCCTTGGGGATGGCTATGGTGGGATAATCTTGGATTTAGCTCAAGGCTATGCATTTACGTGTAGACCCTGAACAACCCCTAAGAATGGGGAGAGCTTTGAGGTTCGTAAAAAAAAAAACAAAGATCTTTTGATATCTTCTCTCCTGCGTGACTTGACGTTACCTTCCTTGCTCTTCCCTTGCAAAACCTTCATCCCCCATCCTCATCCCCAACTGCTTTCAATTCAAGCAAGGCATTCCATCCCCCCACTTGGAACAACCTTGATGGTGCTGACCACCAATTCCACCATTAACACCACATACCTGGGGGTAACTTTGAATCAACTGCACACACACATACCAAAAAATGGGGGAGATGGCCCTGGTAAAGTGTTATACATGTAATGAAAACTAGGACAACATACTGAAACAGGAATTGGGAAGAGGAGACATCGTAATAGCATGAGGACAAAAGGGAAAAAAGTGGCAAGAGGGATGAACAGATATAGTCAACAGATTCAACAACTCATTCCAGATGTCAATGGCAAAGCAGGAGAAGCAACATCCATCAGGGATTTTCAACAAAGCCCATACACATTCCTGCAACCGCAACAACCCAGACACCTCATATCATCTACATTCTGTGAATCAAAAGATACATTACCTTTCTCTTCTTAATTTTCCCCAATAAAATTCTTTCGGTGGTAGGGTATGGTGTATTGAACCACTGGCTGAAATCCTAACAAGTTGAGACCAATATCATCTAGAGCATACACTGTGCCCTGCAAAATTTCCTGCAAGAAGAGATTTTCTGTCAGGTTACCTATACCCCCCAGGTAGTCAACCTACAATGTATCAACTGGCATGGTCCAGCAGGCGCATACAATGTATCAACCAACATGGGGCCAGTGGGTCTGCTGGCAATTAAGCAGAAAGGGATGGCCAACAGTGCTGGTACAAGGTAAAAAATACACTGGCAACCAGTGATGCAGAAGTCTCAAAGAATGGCCAGCAGTGCTGGTACAAGATAAAATATATTCTGGCAACAGGTGATGTGGGTGTCAGGTCTGGGCCAACCATGAGAGACTGATTACAATTAATATAATAAACATATAATTACATTTGGAATAATAATGACCTGTGGGAATGGATACACAGGATGGCCAATGTTGTATGAATGGCTGATATACATGCACACCAGGTTGGCCATTGCCACACAGAGCCTCAAAAACAATAATAATATTTAAAAATGAAAAAAAAATCAATCTGCCTCAATATTTATCTCAATATCCTTCTCATTGACTGGGGCTGCTGCATTGGCTGTGCTACCCTAATTAATAGCCTCAATCTTCTTTATGATATCCTTCTCAATGAGGGTATTGGCATATTGCTGGATGCTGCACACTAATGTGCTAGTTAGGTAGTAGAAGTGAAATCAATACAAAAATCACTACAAGTTGCAATGGGTCACTAAGTTCACCACTACTAACTGCTAGTGCTCGCGAACGAGTTTTGAAGGGGAGATAATCAAATAGGTAGATAGGGGTAGAGGGTGATAGTAGCTAGCAAGTGGGAGCTCACTAACAGGGTGGTCACTAGATGACGACGGACAAGGTTGTTTAATTGAAATATAACTTTGAATCCTCAATGACAGCTATGTCACTATAGATACCAAGATAGAGGATTCATGAGGATAGTTAACAGGCCAGTAGCTAGCTGCACTGTGGTATTACCCTCCTGATCTAGTGAACATACCAACTTGTACCCTCTTGATACAAGGTGCGATGAGAGCGCTAGTGATCATTCGTCAATCAACTCATTATATCCAATCTATAGGAATTCTCGTTAATCTAATCTCACTTCCTTAATCTGAGGTCTCTATTGACTG
>QFDT01001111.1:0-10968 GCA_003315915.1 Macrolepiota dolichaula
GTGACGCAAAGTGATGATCGAAAGGAAGTCACTCTTTCACAGTCGCAATATATTGAGGATATCCTGGAACGTCATGGCATGGCCAACTGCCACCCGGTCAAGACCCCCATGGAGAGTGGCCTCATGCTTCCAGTTCTCACCGAGCCGGAAGTTGATGTCACAGAGTATCAACGTCTCATCGGTTCACTCATGTATGCCATGGTCTGCACTCGCCCAGACATTGCTTATGCAGTGGGCGTTGTAGCTCGTCATGTGGCTGCCCCTGGTCAGGCTCACCTCAAGGCTGTGAAGCGCATCTTCCGCTATCTTCGAGGTACCTCCAACTACAAGCTTGTCTATCAAGCCGATGAGGAACCCGATGACCCTGTTGTCTATGCAGACTCAGATTGGGCTGGTGATTATACAGATTGTAAGTCTATCACTGGCTATGTCACTCGTCTCTCTGGTGGAGCTATTACTTGGGCCTCTCGCAAGCAGGCTTGTGTCTCTACCTCTAGCACAGAGGCTGAGTTCATTGCAGCTGCTACAGGTGTTGTGATAATATGTCCTAGCAGCAACAGGGTCCTATAGAATAGGACTATGGGGAAGCACCATAACGGTGCTATGCACAGTGGTGAGGTGATCTAACACTCACTGGTCTTGTATAGAGAGATAGAGTTAAGAGAGTAGAGATGTATAGCAATAGAGAGGTAGAAGAATGTATTGAACTGAGGAATACATAGAGAATACATAGGGTTTATATACCTATTCTAAAGAGTGTATTCATAGATGTATCTAAGGATCATATAGTGGAGGAGGTCTACATATAGCATAGGATCGTCCAGTGGATTGCTCTGGACAGGTGGGTCCATGGAGAATGGAGCGGATACATGAGTACTCCACCATGGATCAAATGTGGGTCTCAGATGATCTATCTCTAGATTCATCTGGTAGAACCTTATCTAGTGCAGATATAGACTACACAGATATAGCTCTTATGTGATGAGTGGAGATATCAACTCAACAACAGGTTGTCAGGAAGCCCTCTGGCTTCAAAATTTCTTCAATTCCCTTCACCTCCCTATCACAGCTCCTACCTCACTTCATTCTGACAACCAGTCTGCTATCAATCTGATCACTACCGGAAATGTCAACGAACGCACCAAGCACATCGACACCAAGTACCGTTTTGTCTGTGACCAAAATGAATTGGGTGACATCATGACATCATACATTCCTACAGACGAGCAACCTGCAGATGGTTTCACCAAACCGCTTGCTCCTGTCAAGTTCTCTGATTTCACTCGTGCTCTTGGTCTTATGTAAAGTGTTGTTCACTGAGTGGGCATGTTGTGTATATACCATTTTCATCGGACTCTATGTTTCCAGTTCACGCTATTACATAAGCATAACCCGTATAAAAATAGGTCATTATAGTAGATGTGGTTGCGGTTGATCCCTTACAGGCGAAGGTCATGTTGTGCAATTGTGAGTTACATATGCCGTTGTGCAAGGAGGATCTGGTAGAGTAAGGTTAGTCACAATGAATTAAGTAACGAGTTGGTTCCAAGCAGTGCACCATGAGAAGTATAGCTGCAACCGCCTCAAAGGACGGTCGTGGTCACGGAACCATCCTTGCGTGACCCATGCATCACACGCGCGCGCGCCTTTTCGATCGACACCTCAGGGTAGCAGTAAACACCAGCCAGCCACCCCTCCTACCGCCGCCGCCGCCACTACTGATGTTAACGTAGAGGGTAGTCCCCTCATTGCGTCATCTCATTAATCCCCCTTCCTCTGGCAGCAGCTCTCCCAACGACTCAAGGCCGGCACCCCCCTCTCTGTGTTATGCAAATAAAAAAAGGGGGCCTGTTGGACGAAAATCTTGAAAAGATGGAAAGGTTGCTGGCTGGCAACCACAGGCCGGAAACGGGACAAACGAATGACCCTGACAGCTAGCCTGGAAGTGCCACGGAACACTTCACTGTCATGGTGGTGAAGTCGACTCATTTGCCACAGCAAAAGGCTATGGGGGTGATTCTCGAGGTGAATCTTGTGGCTACTGGATGCTACACCCAGCCCGCATCTGCATTGTCTCCAACGCTGAGCCAACCTAGAGACTGGACCCATCACCACCGTTAGAAAAATACGGCAGGGATAGTGGTCCAAATTCAGGGACCATGAAAACGTGGTGGGGCTTACATCTCGACGCTTGGGATGGCTCTTTGGCTGAGGGTGTTGGGGAGGCAAAGGGATAGTAGGGGGGATGGGAATGTGTGGAGGACAGGGTAGGTTCACTGGAAGGAGGGGAGGGAGTGAGTGAAAGGAGGGGGGACGACGTGAGGTAGGTAGTAACATAGTGTTATCAATATAACTTCATATCCCTGGCTACTGGGAGGGTCCCCGCCATTGCATATGCACCTTCCGTGTTATGGTCTCGACGACGAACCCCCTGCATTGGTTATACAAGTGGCACCTCAAACTTCTCGACATTCCGGACTACGAAGAAGTACTGGGCCGATCTACCTCTCCACACGGAACCCCTCCGCCCCCTCGGTACGAGTCCCAGTACCTCAACCACCACCTCCGCCAAGTATGGGATAACTCCCCCTTTATCCATATCTATCGGCACGGACTCTACGAGACCACTATCGCTCGGCCCGCACTCACCGGAGCCGACAACTACGGATGGAGGCAGATCGTTGGAGATACGTCCTTCACCCACCCGTACCTGATGGGCCGACCCTACGACCTTCGCCGGACCGACTCCCCTGTCAATCTCTCTATCAGCCACTTCTCCACAACGTCATCGCCTTCGGATCAAGAGAACTCCGATAGTACGGATTCCGTAGATCCGTCGTCTTCCATTTCACAGCGAGCTTCCATTCCCGGAACACCATCCCGTTCCGACATCCCTTCCGATCCCGTTAGTAGTGTTTCATCTTAGTGAGCAATGGACAAAATAAGTAAAGCAGAAGTATTTCGAAATGTATAAATAACGGACTATTCTGTAGTTGAAGCTTCAGCTTCAACCTTTCGTTTGTCTCCCTCTCTACTCTTGTCCTCTCTCTCTTTATCTCTCGAATATAACTTGTTGTTGTATTCTCTCGAGTGAACTTAGCATTCTTCTGTCTGTCAACAGCAGAAGATATCAGTCTCTGTTCAGTACTCCAGGACAACTAGTGTTGTCAGCCGAAGGTGATCGTTGAAGTGATCCTTCAGTGTTGACTAGCCTAGCGGCCATCCTCGCGGTGCCCTCTAGGTGAACCATAACATTCCGTGCCCTAAAAGGACAGTCCACTGAATGGAAGACAGTCCAGAGGATGGTCAGAGGACAGTCCACTATTTTTCGGCAGTGATAAGAATCACCGCCGTCAAAGAATCTATAGATAATGTTATTACATGATGATATGACTTCATTATAATCAGTTTTGGCTGTCTGCTAAGGCCCACTCTGGTCAGATAGACACCATTGGATGGTATGGTCATGCATCCCTTCTTGACCTTAAACCACTACCTTCCCTTTTGGGACATTGGTGTGGACATTGTTGCCATAATTCTGACTGAAATTTGCACGCAGCGTGGTTTGGGCTGTTTTTGGAGAAGTTGTCTGTGGTGTGGATGCATGGATGGGGAACTGACCACATGAGTGGGCAGCTGGAATGGAAGTGTTTATTGACTGAAAGCCCATTGGGCTTACAAGAAACATAAGAACTGCAAGGAATTTAGTTAGCCAGATTAATCTGAGACAACTATAGTTGTCAAATCAGCTGGAAAGGATGGTATCAACCCTATATGGGGGCTATAAGACATACATATTGTAGTAAGAAAACAAGAATACAAAAAGTCAAGAAAAGAAAGGAGAACTGATTATGTTGTTTATGTATTGCTTCCCTGTGTATATTTTATGTAGTGTCATTGACGTTCAGGCTTGCACTCCCTTCCCCAACCTTTTATCTTTTTCTGAGAATATATCTCATAGTAAAACTCCCCTACACCTCGCTTCCTTTAAGAAACCCCAATGCTGTTGCTGACATCCATTTGCTGTGAGAGTCAGAATACTTCCTATTTTCTAGATAGCGGAAACCCTTCCATATATCCATGACACATACATCGGTGCTGGGGGTAAGTTTTTTTTACAGGTATATGGGTATCAATAATGTAAATAATATACAACATATATCCCTGTTCTAGTCAAAAAAATCATTGCAAAGATATGTCAAGAATACACAATGCGGCAACCAAGGTGCTGGGGTGGCAATGGAAAGCAGATGCAGTGAACAAGAACAGTGTGTGCAGCCTGTGTGAATCCTCTAGGATGTTGAAGATGACCTTTGCACTCCCAAGACAGGGGAAAGCAATAGCATCAGCCTCTGAGAGACCATTGAAGTAGTCATGGAACACGTCATAAATAGTTTGGAACCATTCAATTGATTCTTGAGCATGATGGCAATGTACCATGAACACAACTGGATCCATGCACAGTATCCTTTAGATTCCTTAGTACCAGCTCATATTGTCATATTATGATAAGAGTCTGAGTCAAAGGATGATCAGTTGACTGTATAGATGAAAAGTGCCTGCTCACGTGTTCTCAAGTGAGCCACTTATTAGCCTCTATCTCTATCTGGTGCCCTTCTCTACTGAAAGATGGATGATTTGATGTTCATCTGTTCGAGTCACCTCCCAAAGAATGCCCCAGACTAATTCTTGTCCAGTCACATGCTTGTGTACTTGAACTTCTGCGTTAAACAGCTTCAATCCTCTGGATCTGCGCATCCACAGTTGTATCTTGTGATCATATACTGAACTTGGGCAAATTTTCAGTTGAAGATTGGAAAATTGGTGGAGTTTCAGGAATGCCTGGCATTCCCTTCTTAGGAACATATGAATCACCATATAACCTCATCTCCATAGTGCTAATTCCACTCAACACCCTTAATCCATACCACTATGGCAAATTATACTACTCTTATCCCCCTCCTGGCTGGCGTCGCAGGAGGGTTCTGCATTACAAAATATGTGAGGACATTGTATGTCACCCACCTCTGTTCTTCAGTGGTGATATTAAGAATCCCCTCTTATCAGTCTTTGCAGCGAGCCTATTACGCGTCCTTTGGTGGTCAACACCCATGGCATACTGCTCTTGGCTGCGCACGCTCATGGGTGGAATGGACTCAGTCGGGTCTCCGCCCATTCCTTATCCTTGCTTGGCAATGGCACCTTACACAAATTCAGTTTGGCCAATAATAATGAACATCACATAACCCAGTTTGTACTGCAAGTTGTCCTGGGTATATTGCTGTGCCAACAAGAGACAGTTGTCAGTCCTGGCATATTACAAGGCATTTCTGCCAATTTTGTCAGGACTGGTAACCTTCTCTGGCAGGGACCCCTGCTCATCCAATTAATGAGATGATGGCTATAGCCATGAATCCGGAATCAAGATTCTCGTATATGAATTAGAAATATAGAATTTCATTAATATGAATAAGAGATTGTAACCAGCTTAATCCAGATTGTAACCAACTTAATCCGGGTGCATGAGAAGCAAAATTGTGCATCTGCAAGGATTGAACCCGTGATATGGAAAGCCCGTGGGGGTGACAGCATGCGATGGTCCAACTACGTCAATGGTTGCTTTCAGGTCCTAATAACCTTATGAAATATATAGTGAATATAGTAAAAACTAGGACCACAAAAAATTTATTAATTATCCTAGATTAATCTACTTTCATCTGGGATAATCCTGTTGATCTGACCTGCCCTGAATCCAATTTTCACATACATACCAAGCCTCAGCATCCTGGGGTTTTCTTTCCTCCCATAATGTACAGCTCAGATAATCTGTGGTGAAATACATACATACTGAGCGAGTCCAACTGCTCTCAAGCACCCTACCAGTGTGTGCATCCTGCAAGGCCCAGACTGTTATGATTCAGCGGGCTCCTAGACCTAAGTTAGGAGGCGCCTAGCTAATTAAGGACTGAGATCCTTAACCAGCCTGCTAATAGGTGAATTGGCGAAGTGACAATACCAAAGTATAATCAGCAACCGATAGCATTGAAGCGTCGCAGCTATGGGTCCGTTAACTTCAGAGGATTAGAAGTTAAGGTCAACCAATCTTGTATTAGACGGGTAACAGTTAAGTTACAACAGAAGAGAATCAAAAACTTGAAGTTTTTGATCCTGTAATCTACGCCTATTTATGCAAGTCCAAGGTCATTGTGTACTACTGTATTTACGAGTCATAAATGTCTGTCCGAGTCATCGATCGAAAGAGAGAAACTACTAGTACACTACAGAGCGTCCAATGAGTCAGTCTGTATCTAGATCGTAGTCCATAATCTTCTATAATGTTCTATCTACTCCAAGTCATCATTATCTGAGATAGTAGAACGTTCAGACGAGGTGGGGAAGCCCGTGGAGGACTCCTGAGGCGTAGGCGCTGCGGACGAGGACGAGGAGGCCGAGGAAGACGAGGGTGAGGACGAGAGATCATAGGGAATGATCTCCGAGGACATCTCCTGATAATAGGAGGCAATAGCACGGAGTGGTACATCTTCTGAGGAGTCAGAAGAAGCATCGGACACATCATCAAACAGCCAAGGCTGCGATGGATAGTGATGGCCGTATTCTCCTGACTCGATGAGCGCAGCAAGAACTTCAGGAAGTTCCTGCTCGTTGTGGAACATGTAAGGGTGTCGCCATGTGGTACAATTATCCGTGACCGGATAGGGGCACCATCCATTCTCAATGGCTGCCATCCAGCACATTGGATACGTGCTAAGGACTTCACCGTCTCCGATTATGTGGCGGTAGGGAGCCGCATGCATAGCTCGTTGTAGAACTGCATTAAGCTCGGCACAGTTGTAGACAGGGGGGAGAGGTGTGAGTCTGTAATCGGAGGTGTGTCCAGCAATGACTCTGAGAAGGTTCTGGCCCTCAGGAACTAGGACATGAGTCCCTGGGTCCATAACACAGATATACATAGGGGTATTTGTGTTATGGTTCACCTAGAGGGCACCGCGAGGATGGCCGCTAGGCTAGTCAACACTGAAGGATCACTTCAACGATCACCTTCGGCTGACAACACTAGTTGTCCTGGAGTACTGAACAGAGACTGATATCTTCTGCTGTTGACAGACAGAAGAACGCTAAGTTCACTCGAGAGAATACAACAACAAGTTATATTCAAGAGAGAGAGAGAGAGAGAGGACAAGAGTAAAGAGGGAGACAAACAAAAGAGGTTGAAGCTGAAGCTTCAACTACAGAATATTCCATTATTTATACATTTCGAAATACTTCTGCTTTACTTATTTCGTCCATTGCTCACTAAGATGAAATGCTACTGACAGGATTGGAAGGGACGTTGGAACGGGATGGCATTCCGGGAATGGAAGCTCGCTGCGAAATGGAAGACAACGGATCTACGGAATCCATACTATCGGAGTTCTCTTGATCCGAAGGCGATGACGTTGTGGAGAAGTGGCTGATAGAGAGATCGACAGGGGAGTCAGTCCGGCGAAGGTCGTAGGGTCGGCCCATCAGGTACGGGTGGGTGAAGGACGTATCTCCGACGATCTGCCTCCATCCGTAGTTGTCGGCTCCGGTGAGTGCGGGCCGAGCGATAGTGGTCTCGTAGAGTCCGTGCCGATAGATATGGATAAAGGGGGAGTTATCCCATACTTGGCGGAGGTAGTGGTTGAGGTACTGGGACTCGTACCGAGGGGGCGGAGGGGTTCCGTGTGGAGAGGTAGATCGGCCCGGTACTTCTTCGTAGTCCGGAATGTCGAGAAGTTCAAGGCGCCACTTGTATAACCAATGCAGGGGGTTTGTTGTCGAGACCATAACAATTTGTCCTGTTGTATGCTCTCCCTTCAGATGATGATGAGTTCTTTCCTTACTGAGGCTTTCTTTCCACCCATGACATACCTCAGGTAATATAAAGCACTATTTTCTTCAATGATAGAAGATCCATCAGTTTGGGGTCAACATTGGGAATGCACCATCCACGAGGGCTTATACAAGGGATGTGTTGACAGCAGCCACAGCAGCAAAGCATGTCATTTTGGTCACTAGGCGTGCTCTGTTATTGAAGGTATTTGTGCCTTCAACCACAGGGTGATTGGTTGTTGGATAAGAGTGTGTTGTGTAGGCGCATGGGTGTGACGAATTTGTTGAGGATGGGAGACGTGGTTTGAAATATTACTGTTGGTGAAGGAATGTGGCTAGGCTGGTCTAGGATGGAAGCTACCCAATCATGGTGGTGGTTGTGAGAAAAATCAGTAGTAGAGCTTTCCAACCATTGTGTAGCCTGGGTAATATATGTTGGCCTGATACATACCTGTAGACAGAATGAACCCAAAATACGGGCATCTTACTCACGTGACCAAGCATCTTGATCTCTGAATGGGACGTGTACCCATGTTCCCCTGAGACTAACAATGTTGTCGGAAGTTTGGATGAAGGCAGAGGATGTTATGGCATGTATTGATGAGTGTGTGAAGGCTCTGAGTTGAATTTGGAGATAGAACTTGAACTTCCTGGATAAAACGGGTGGTTGCTTGCTTATGGTCATGTTGTATGTTATGGTTCACCTAGAGGGCACCACAAGGATAGCCACTAGGCTAGTCAACACTGAAGGATCACTTCAGCAATCACCTTTGGCTGACAACACTAGTTGTCCTGGAGTACTAAACAGAGACTGATATCTTCTGCTGTTGACAAATAGAAGAATGCTAAGTTCACTCAAGGGAATACAACAACAAGTTATATTTGTGAGAGAGAGAGAGAGGACAAGAGTAAAGAGGGAGACAAACAAAAAGGTTGAAGCTGAAGCTTCAACTACAGAATAGTCCGTTATTTATACATTTTGAGATACTTCTAACTTTACTATTTTGTCCATTGCTAATTAAGATGAGACACTGCTAACAGGATTGGAAGGGACGTTGGAATGAGATGGCATTCCGGGAATGGAAGCTTGTTGTGAAATGGAAGACAACAGATCTACAGAATCCATACCATTGGAGTTCTCTTGATCCAAAGGTGATGACGAGGTGGAGAAGTGGCTGATACTAAGATTGATAGGGGAGTTGGTCCGGTAGAGGTTGTAGGGTCGGCCCATCAGGTACAGGTGGGTGAAGGATGTATCTCCAATGATCTGCCTCCATCTGTAGTTGTCAGATCCGGTGAGTGCAGGCCAAGCAATAGTTGTCTCATAGAGTCCGTGCCAATAGATATGGATGAATGGTGAATTATCCCATACCTGGCAAAGGTGGTGGTTGAGGTACTGGGACTCGTACTGAGGGGGCGGAGGGGTTCTGTGTGGGGAGGTAGATTGGCCCGGTACTTCTTTGTAGTCTGGAATATTGAGTAGTTCAAGGCACTACTTGTATAGCCAGTGTAGGGGGTTTGTTGTCAAGACCATAACAGAAACAGTATCCACAAGTATAATTTTTTTCAAAGTCAAAACCAAGCCACAGCTGGCAGTACGTATGAAGCCACATGGTGTTACGGCCGAAACAATTTTGATCATGAATCCATTGCAGGAGCTAGGAATATCACTAGTTAGAACGTTAGTAACATCAAGGAACCCTCACTAGGAGTGATATAGTACCTAGCTATGAACCTTGCTAGAGAGACCGGTCATTAGTACCCTTTACCGGAAAAGTATATGGTATTGAGGAGTAATACTATTAGCTTTGGACGAACATACCCTTAGCTACAAGTCCCTCTAGCGAGCAGAGCCTCGCTAGCACGTTCAAAGTGTCTCGCTACAACTATCAATAGCGCCCCGGATCAGTAGATCAATGGATCACTAAGGCAAACGGGCCCTGAGGTCGAGCGAGCGCAACCCTATTCACCCGAAACGGTTAGCGACGTCAGTTCATTTAGAATCTACAGTTCACCGAGACCAGTTCGCGGTATAATGTGTTATGGTTCACCTAGAGGGCACCGCGAGGATGGCCGCTAGGCTAGTCAACACTGAAGGATCACTTCAACGATCACCTTTGGCTGACAACACTAGTTGTCCTGGAGTACTGAACAGAGACTGATATCTTCTGCTGTTGACAGACAGAAGAACGCTAAGTTCACTCGAGAGAATACAACAACAAGTTATATTCAAGAGAGAGAGAGAGAGAGGACAAGAGTAAAGAGGGAGACAAACGAAGAGGTTGAAGCTGAAGCTTCAACTACAGAATAGTCCATTATTTATACATTTCGAGATACTTCTGCTTTTACTATTTTGTCCATTGCTCACTAAGATGAAACACTACTGGCGGGATCGGAAGGGACGTCGGAACGAGATGGCGTTCCGGGAATGGAAGCTTGCTGTGAAATGGAAGACAACGGATCTACAGAATCCGTACTATCGGAGTTCTCTTGATCCGAAGGCAATGACATTGTAGAGAAGTGGCTGATAGAGAGATTGACAGGGGAGTCGGTCCGGCGAAGGTCGTAGGGTCGGCCCATCAGGTACGGGTGGGTGAAGGACGTATCTCCGACGATCTGCCTCCATCCGTAGTTGTCGGCTCCAGTGAGTGCGGGCCGAGCAATTGTGGTCTCGTAGAGTCCGTGCCGATAGATATGGATAAAGGGAGAGTTATCCCATACTTGGCGGAGGTGGTGGTTGAGGTACTGGGACTCGTACCGAGGGGGCGGAGGGGTTCCGTGTGGAGAGGTAGATCGGCCCGGTACTTCTTCGTAGTCCGGGATGTCAAGAAGTTCGAGGCGCCACTTGTATAACCAGTGCAGGGGGTTTGTCGTCGAGACCATAACATTATCCCCTTCGTAAACTGCGAGTTCC
The DNA here is from genome assembly GCA_003315915.1 of Macrolepiota dolichaula. NCBI lineage: Eukaryota > Fungi > Basidiomycota > Agaricomycetes > Agaricales > Agaricaceae > Macrolepiota > Macrolepiota dolichaula. The sequence continues at coordinate 10,790 of QFDT01001111.1, forward strand.
AACTCGCTATTATTTCTAATCTGATCGTCCGCTTCCAACATCGGAGAAGGGCTCGTTGTCTCCAACTTCGGAGAGAGGAGCTGCCGGGGAATTGGTGCGCTGGGGGCGGGGGCGTGCAGAGGGCAGGCCGATGGAGATGGAGGCCTGTTCTCCTTGTCGGAGTCGTTGGACACGTTCGA